>APFE031658136.1:0-35580 GCA_000404065.3 Pinus taeda | reverse complement strand
ATATAAATAAACCCATTATAATGGTAGGATTAAGAAGAGAGCTATTTAAATAAATAATACATACATATCTATATATATAAGCTTAGATTAAACACAATACTATCAATTAGGACAAAAAATCAAACAGGAAGAGCAACCGGGAGAAGGAACGCAAAAAATCAAAAATAAAACCAAAGATTAAGAAGGAAGACAAGAGGGTACCTGGGGAACGACGAAAGCACAAAGGAAAAACCACTAAGATGAAAGGGCAGGGATCCAACATCTACTGATCTTCCAGCCGTCATCTCTGTTGAGATTGTTCGGCCTTCTTTCAATTTCAATAGCTTCCCTGAATTTACGATGATGGAACTCAGCAACCTTGGCCACGACCTTGGCCTCCTCTATACAGACCTGATGCTTGGTCTTATCCACATGCTCTGCTAAAGCTGAAGACTTAGTTCTCCCATGTCTCAGTTCAGTTGCATGCTCACTAATTCTTTGCTGGATAGAGCGCCCTGTTACATTAATTAATAATTTATGTAAATAAATGAATTACCTTTAATAACTAAACATTAAGTTATTTGATTTTTAGTTCCATAAATAAAATAATAAGTATTAGGAATATTAGTTAGTTATCTATATATATATTTATATGTTGTTAATTGATAATTTTAAATAAAATGAATAACTAATTATTTTATTTTACTTTTTACCTAATTCAACTTAATTCCATAAATAAAATAATAAATATGACGAATAATGGTAATAGTAAGAATAGTTATAATATTAAATTAATAAATGGAAATTTGACAGGGGTCCTTGAGTCAGAAATTAGCCGTTAGTCTTTTTTAGCCGTTGGAGTCTCTGCTCAGACTATTTAACATGCTAGATTGGATCTGTTTCTTCAACTTGTCCTGACGATGAACCACACTAGTTGGTTCCAAACGCGTCGACAAAGGTCTTTCTTTATGTGATTTACGCCAAAATTCTTCTTATATAACTATGATTGATCACAGAAGCCTCAATTCTACAATTTTAAAATATGTGATATAAAGAGTATTTGAGGATAAGAGTGGTACTTTGACTGGATTGTGATCTAGAACCAATGCTTGATGTAGCCCTAATGTTATTGACCCATTTATTCATTTGAACCACTCTAAAATTTCTCCTCGATCATGCCAGGAAAAAAATGGATAATTGGTCTCCAGAGTGCATTCAAGGCTTGTTGATGGGCATGGTGAAAGTTCCTTGATCTTAGGCTCAGCTAGATTCTCCCCGTCAGATTTGGTAGATGATTTCTCGATATCCTAGGTAGATAGGCAAGATGAATCAAGGGAGACTTCCAAATACTTTTTTGGTTGTGGATAACTTCCTGAATGTGGTCGGGATGAACTCTTCCTCAAAGGCAGATATCCCAGTTATTGCTAGGATTTGATAAAGTACTTTGAGGGACATTCTTCAAGCTCTTTATCATTCTTGAATTTCTCATGTTGGTTGATGATTCCTATCTCGCCATGGATAAATACACAAGGGTTCTTATAGAACCCCTAGAATGTTTTATCTTGAAATAGCTTGAAATTTCAATCTAAATGAATTAAATTACTAATTGCAATAAAACTTACCAAACTTGACCTCCTTGCTTACTTGGACAACCAGACTTTGGAGAGACCCTGAACTAATGTGGATGCATGGCTCTTCACTCACATCTTATCATCTTCTCTACCCTGTAGTTTCCCTGCAACTAAGCTGACATAGAGAACTTGTGAAAGAAACTACACTCTAATCCCTTTAGCACATCCTCGACAACAACACCAAAAATGTTTGAAAAATGATATGTGTTCTAATTCAAACATTTAATTACCAATAGAGGCTCCTAAGGTTTGAGGGACAAGCACAGGTAATGCAGGATCAGAGCATCTAGCCTAAACTAACATCTTAGAAATTATGGAATAATGAATTGAATGGAGTATGACTTTTTTTTTTCTTAAATCAGTTCACTTCTTAGTACATAATTAGTTACAAAACGAGATTACGTTTCTAAATCAGTTTACAGAATTAGGTACAGATCCTAGTTTAGAACCAATCTGAATCAACAAAGTTAGTTTTTGAAATAAATATAATTAAATCCTATTATGGAATCAAGAAATAACAAATTATCTACTCTAATGATTAACTCACTATGACTCAAGAAAATCAAATAACACTTTGTAAATGGCATGCAATCCTCTTAGTGTTAACATGAAATTTGTACTAATTAGTCACTTGGTTCCTAATTGATTCTATATATTCAAACAGAGCATAAGCTACAAGAGTTTTGCACCACTGACATATGGATTCATAAGAAATGAAAAAAATTCAGTTTAGAACATGAAAATTATTCCTTCAAAAACTTATTTGAAATTGAAACTTACTTCTCCAATATTCATGAATTTGGAAGAATAATAATGGATTTGTCACATACAGAGTATGCTCATAAGAATATTTCATAGGCTTTCAAAACTCAAATAACATTACACTTGCTATCCTTAACTCAAACCTATGAAAATATTGAAGGAAACTTAAGTACGGAATTAAGTGTAGAAATTTTGAAAATCACTAATGAAAGTAAATGAGAAATCAATCAACTCTTTTAATTAATTCTAAAATCAAATTCAAATAAACTACCATCCCTAGGTTCACGCCATAAATAAGAAAGTAATTAGATAATATAGAATGCAGAAATAAAATTTAGAATGCAAAAATAAATTGTGGAAAGAAGAAATAAATTGACAAAGGAAATTGAATCTACTTCAAACCAATTGGAAGAAATAAAATATAAAAAAGGAAATAAACAGTAAAATTCACACTTACATAATCTATGTTAAACCTGCAAAAGGGATGGGTTCAAATGACCTTTCCTGTCCATGTGTTGCAGGTTAAGCTCAATACATGGAATGGGCACCAAATCTTACAGCAACTTCATTGCCTTTTATTCCTTCAACCAAAATAGAGTGTAATATACAACAACCAACATATGTAATTATGCTTCTCTTCCCCTATGTAAATATCCCTCAAAACTGAGTGACTACAATATATAAATTATGCATTTACAATTTGCGATCCCAAAATCAAGGATATGATCTTAGTTATATGCCAAAAATATTACAAAATACATTTCAAATGATTTGTTTTTGGAATTTGGTTATGGCAAATTTGTCTTGGCAATCTTGTGACCCATGCATACCTTGATTTAGATCTATAATTTATGATTGTGGGTCCACATAGCTTGAAAAAGAGACAAAATAAGTCTTCAACTCATATCCTTCGCGCTGGTATTTAATATATGAAACTGTCAAACCTAGATTTCCAATACTTAACTTGGAATAATTAAAACCTAGAATTTTGATACTTAGGAATCCCACTAACCATAACTTCTTCGTGGTGATGAATTTTGACAAACATTTTTTGGGTTACCTCAATGATCGTATTTTAAACAAACTCGCATCTCAGAATTCTAAGATTATTCTTCATTTCATCAGAAATTGAGATTTTTAACTACTGAAATTTATCCATTTGGTACTTAACCTATACCAACTAGATTAGTTGACTTATGAATAATTTTAGTGATGGGTCCCTAAAGCAAATATAATTGGAAAAAACATCATTAGAATATCATAGAAAAGTCATCTCTAATCATTGAAAAGTTAAGAAAACTAATGATAATCCACAATGAAGTGTAAGATATGAATTAGCGACAAGTTATGGAATTGTGGTATGAAATGAGTTAAAAATATAGGAATTTAGGTTACGAATAGTGGCATTGTATGATGTAAAAATGGGCACATTTGAGGCCCAAAAAATATCTCATGCATACCTCAGTGAATTAAATGAAGAACAAAGAGGCCATGTTGAAGTTAATTAATTAGCTCTGTGGGAAATTAATTAGCATGGGAGTCTGGTTGGAGTGTGTCGTTTGAATGGGAATTAATTTGTCAATATGTAGAAATTCTTAGGAGACCATTCCCAATGTTTAATATAGGATCAGTGGCCAAGTTAGATACAACAACGGAATGGAGAACCATGTTGAAGAGTGCACTCTCGGGAAGTGTGGATGG
This sequence comes from Pinus taeda, assembly GCA_000404065.3. Taxonomy (NCBI): domain Eukaryota; kingdom Viridiplantae; phylum Streptophyta; class Pinopsida; order Pinales; family Pinaceae; genus Pinus; species Pinus taeda. Next base: position 31,507 of record APFE031658136.1, on the reverse strand, counting down.
TACCAGAGGTAGAATCAACTAACATGTAGAGGAACAAAAAAGAAGAGCGTAATTGAGTAAGTGGGGGATATAATATTGTTGTGTGAGATGAAGAGGTTGGAGTGGAGCATGCAAGTTTTGATAAAATGGCCCAAGTGTTGAATTGAGACAAATTGTTGTAGAGAGTTGTGATTAAGTGATGAAGGAGTAGCAAGGATCACAGTTAAGAGAAAAGCAGTGGAGAGGGCCAATACTATTGTGTGAGGTTGAGATTTCAAGTGGAAGTGCAGAGAGCTAAGAGCATAATCATAATACTTTATTTAATCTGATTTTTATTTCTTTGTATATGTAATTTTTCCCCTATTTTCATTTTGAAAATTGCACAAAAGGTAGAGAATTGGCTAGAGCAAGTGGTGGCCTACATTCATAAGAGGTTGGGGCGTCTTGGCAAGTAGGTTCTTGATATGTTAAGGGGTATGATGCCTCCTACGAGTGGGTTCTCACAAAAAAATTGATATTATTAGGTGCTTAATTTACATCATAATAAAAAACAAATTGGTGGTTTTTTCCCTTTGGGTTTCCACATAAAAATACTTATGTCAATAAGTGTATGTTTCTCATGTGATGGATTGTATGTACATGTGAATGTGGTATATTTCTGATAATTTTCATTGTGTATGAAAGCTCTCACAAGTAACTAACCATAGTGAAAAGAGTTAAAGATTTATACTTAAAATTGAAAGAACTTCACCTATTACTATTTACCGCCTTCCCCCTTGTAATTACCTATTCCAACAAATATTTTGTTGGAGTAATCACTTCTAGCTCTAGACCTTATGATGGTTCCAATTCTTGATCTTGTTCCTCTTCGCAACCTACATAAAATAATTTCTTATCACTACATTTGTGTCCCTTATTGTAGTTTCTACCATAATTGAATCATAAACAATTTCTCATCTTAAATCCATTTGCTAAGGACTCAACCTTATTTGCATTAGGTTCAAAGAGAGAGTATGGTGCTCTTTATAATTTTTAGTGACCACTCTTATAGTACACATACTTTTTAGCTTCAATCTTCTTTTCTAGGACGAAATCATGTTCTAGCAATTTAGGTTCAAAGAGACAGTTGGATGCTTTCCTTAAAAGTTCGCATAAAGATATTTAATAGATTATTCATTGGAATATTATTTACCTTAAGACTTAGTTTTTGGAATTACTGAATATGATTTGTAGTTGGAACCCTTTTTTTTTGAATACTTATCATTTGAATAAATAACGAATTTATTTTATTCCCATAATGTGTTATAAATTCATCTACAACTATGGAATATGTAGAAACAAAAAACTTTTATTCAGTCACAAATTCATTGACATGATACAAATTGATCACTTTTTGAATACAAGGATGCAATAATTACCTTTTCAAATGTCGATACTTTGTTTAAATAAAATAATTTCTTAACCTAGAATATCCATGTAATAGGATCCTTACAGTCAAAATTTCTCACATTTGTCTTCAAAATGAAGTAGTTATTTCGTTCTGACTTGGATCCATGATCATGTTAATCTTTAACTCATGAATGATCATCATTCTGATATTCAATATTTGATATTCCCCATATGTGTTTGAGTGTAAAAGTAATTTTTCTCCTTATTTTCATTACTTCCTCATATCTCCATATCCAACTTAGATAACATTTGTAAGGGAATGGCTTATATGGAATTCCTTATTTGATCATCATATTTCTAGTTTGATATTCCATTTTCTTTATAATGTATTGATGAGAACATCATAAACCCAGTTGTTTCAACATACTACCACTTATTTGATCAACTTGGTCCTTTAACATGGTTAGTCTTTTGTAAGTATTCACTTCCTTTAGATGTCGTGTATGATTTTTTATGAGGAGTACCAATAGAATCCTTTGGAAAAAAACCTTTATGATATGAAAAATAAATACTACTCTTCCTTATCAAAAATTGTCAATCACCAAAAGTATATCCTCAAATCTAAAGTTATGTCACTCGTAAGTTATGCACCTTTAAAAATCTAATTTCGAGACTGTCTTCATCGTTGAACTTTTTCTTGATATGGATAAAAAAAAATTGATGTCTTATAAGTTTAAAATTTCAGCTTGTAGTATGTTGATATGGCTTGTTAAACTTCGAAAAATTCATTGCAAAAAGGTTATAGAAAAATGTGAAAAATGAGAATGTTAAGAATAATTTTAGGACATTAGAAAACCTTAATTCCTACACGATATATCTCATAACGTATAATGAGTAAACATATGAAAATTTTTCCACATGTAAATAGTTATGTTATCTCAATATTATGATAATTTTATAGTTTAAAACATCGCTGAAAAAGCTTATAGCAAATATTCGTAGATGACACTTTTCAAATCGATTTCAAAATTAGTCATACTCTATCTTGCATGCATTATTTATCTAAATTATAATGAATAAGAACCAAAAATTTCAACCAAATGTATTACGATATTTCTCGTTAGCCTCCAACAAATTTTACTATAACAAACTTACCATATCAAATGGTATAGATAAAACTCCAAGATTACTCTTTTAAAATTGGTTTCAAGATTATTCACAAACCATATAATTCATAGGCTACATTCCTAAAAATTTAATGAGCCAAAAATTGAAATTCTGACTAGCTATAATTGATATTTTTCTCAATTCTTCTCAAAATTTTAGTATCGAAGATATCTCATAAAAATATTGTAGAAAAGAATGCAAGTTGTCTTAATTGAAGAAAAATCATATAATTGTAGCCTCTGATACCAAATCTTATGAAACAAATGCCTTGAAATCGATAAAAAAATCAACGAATAACTACCCTAAGATGAAAGGTTTGTCTAAAATAGGAAGGAACAATTTCATTGAGCAACTATCTTTTAATCTTATTCTATGTTGGGCCTTGGAAAATGAATGCCACTCTCTCTAGGTTTTTGGAGATTCACTCAATGTTATCAATTGGTTTAATATTTTCCAACGATGTCACTCCCACGCTTTGTCTCATATCATTGATGAAATATTTTGTTTAAAACAGTCCTTTGATTTCATTACACGTTGCACATTTACAGGGAGAAACATGTTGATTAGGACCTCCTTTCTAAGGAGGGTGTGTAATAGGCTTATGAATTATGGTAGGTTAGTGAGTCAATAGATGAGATTTTTCAAACATACCAACATCCTCCATTTTTTGAGCTATGTTACATGTATTTATAGTTTTATTTGTATATGATTTTAGACTATTTTTTTTTTTTTCATGTACTTTGGCAACAATTTAGTTTTTCCAAGTTTTGAATATTATATTATATATATATATAATTCTGGTGTGTGTGTGTGTGTTATGATGGAACCTAATTATATTTTTGTCGTCTCTCCTCTCATGAGGAGGAATTTTCTCAATGTTGGATGATCATAGGGTTGGTTTATATGGAGCCCATATTTTTGGGATGCACTTAGGTGATTGATAGGATGAATTCCTTATGGCATGTGAACATGTAACTTTTTACTATCTTAATAAAAAGTTCTTATTTTTCCGCTGGAAACAAATGTCCACTTCAAGGGGGTAAGATCATATTACAACAACTTAATTCATAAGGTAAGAGGAGGTGATCCTAAAACTAGGCTTTAATTGCATATGTTTATGTATATCTCTGTATAGGAGACAAAAATGTACAATTATATTTAAAGGATGTAGCCAACCAAACTAATATAAAATATAAATATAATTCACTTTCAAGGGTTTTACAAGGAACCTTTTTGATGGATTAATATAGGTGTTCTTTCTCGAAGTGTCATATTTGAAGCTCAAAACTTTCATGTGAGTGCTATTAGCTACTTTGGAAAGAATACAAAGCATAATATTTTATATTTTCTTTTAAGTATATATGAAATATTGAACATGTGTTAATTCCATATAACTTCATTTTTTGGAAAGACACTAAAATCAACAAATTTTGGTAAGTTATCATAACATTTAGTTGGCACATAAAATTTTAGTTAAACTTGTGGTATTACATAGAAGACATATCAGCGTACCACTTAAGAAATTTGTAAATTCAAAAAGACTAAAATTATGAAGATACACTAGGAGAAACATTAGGCTCAAATCAATCTCCAATACAAGGTTTCGAATGTGTGTAACTTGCAATTGGAATCACATTTGATTCGAAGATATCTTTTTAATGATTTAAAAAATTGATAAAGAGGGGGAAATAGGAGTATTATTAATTTTCTCATGTGGCGAATGATTTTACAAGAATTACTACTCCTAAAATACGGCACTTGCATCTAGATAAAGTGTATTCATCGAGTTTTTTATCCCAATTTATGAAGCAAGTTGATGAAATGAGGTAGTTGTACATTGAAACTTGTTGATTTCCCATGTTCCCAAGAAATATTTAAAAGGAAAATAGAAACATTGATTTATCAAAAAATGGAATGTTTATAAAGTCCCATGAATTCCATGCAAAGCATTCTCTTATGAAGTTTCCTAAAAAGGGATATGGAGATTCAATTAAATCATTAAAATAAGATGAAAAATAGCATTGAACCTCACTTACATATTGGGAATATTTGAACATCATTGGGAAACCCAAATATTGAATCTCAGGATCATGATTATTTATGATTCCAACATCCACATCATTGGGAATTGATCTTATCACCAAGGAACAACTTAATTCCCAAAATTAATATGAGAAAGCTTAATGGTAAAGATACTATGACATGAATATTCCAAATGTAGCAATTCTTTTATATACACCAAGTTCCAACCTTACGAAAGGTAATTTTTGTATCCTTCCTATAATAATTGATGATGACATGGAAGTTGTATGCTCATCAACTGAACAAATTCTCCAATATAAAACTACTAATTAATGCTCCCATATTTCTTTAAGGTGAACCCTCAAATTAGTAGTACCAATAATCTCATGGATGTTAAAAAATATATATAATAGTATATGAAATATAAGAAGTATCTAATGAAAATAGTGAATCAAAATGTGATGAAAAAATTAGAAAGTGACCAATGTGAGAAATAGTTCAATATGTCAGAAACAATTTCTATAAGTACTAGTGAGGGTGAAAATGAGACATTATTATACATAAAATAAAAGAGTAGACCACAACTAAAGCTTATATTTGATCAAATATTTAATATATTGGAAAACACCTCATCACCTCATGAATTTCCTTGTTTCAATTCCACAGTGACTATTATAAAAGATAATAAGTCAATGCATTTTCATAAGAGAATACTCAACATAAATAATCCACATAAGTAATAAAACTACATAAGCTTATAATATGCATAAAACACATCCATAAAGAGAATAATCTACTATTACAATATGAACTATCTACAACATCAAAAATTTGAAAAAAATGTAGGGATGATTCCCACATATCATCGTCCAACTCCCACGTTTCCTCAATAGAGATGTAATGAGTCCATTTGATCTTTACTTGAATAGTTTTCCAAAGTAAACTAACCTTATTGTCTAGAATATAGACTAGTTGTATTTGGAATTCTCCATTGACATCAAATCTTAGTAAATGTGTTAGGTCTCTATACTACTAGTGTAACCCCTTATTGTTATTAGTGCAACCCCCTAATTATATTGTTGTGCCCATGTAGTCCCCATATTGTTATTATTGTGCCCCATAGAATCCCACTATTGTTATTGGTGTGCCCTTACATTATTATTATTATGTCTTCTCTGATTATATTATGACCCCTTAGACTCCTATATATAGAAATGAGGTCTTTTCATTTGTATCATCCAAGAATTTCTCATTTGTGTAATGTAAAGGAGGTTACCCCCTCGAAGAGGCTAATTTCTAAGTCATTGATCTATCCTTTCTATCTTTTTGTCAGTTGGTTCATAACATTTGGTATTTGAGGCTTTGGATTCTAAGGTTTTTCTGCACAAAATAGGTCATCGTGGCATTTTCGCTATAAATTTTTTGCTACAACATTTCAGAAGCTAAAAAGAACACATTTGAGCCAAAATCGTTCTGAACCTTGGGTCCAAATTTTAGATATTGTCTCGATATATGTTCATAGACATGATTTGAGGAAGTTGGGGTTTTTTCAAGCTCGAGAATTCCATCTCAAATAGGTCATCGTGGAATTTTTCACTATAATATTTTTTCTATGAAGTTTTAGAGTCTGGAATTGAAACCCATATAAGATGAAATGTTGGTGAAGCTTTGACCTGAATTACATATCTTGGTTCGCTATATTTTCGGAGATATGGTCCAGGACATTTATGGTTTTGGCAGGCTCCCGAATTACATCCCAAACATGTGACCTTGGAAAAATCATCATAAATTTCTCTCTGAGCATCAGATTGAAATTTTGTAAGAATTTATAGAAAGAGGACGGAATGTACTTTTATGTGTATTATTTTTAGGTCCGAAATTCAAAATAGTGACACATGGAACTTCGTACAAGTTCAATCTACTGAAAAAGTATATAATGAGCTCATCTTGGGAGATTGGGCATAATCCTTCTTGGAGAATGCAATTTCAATCAAACTGGTGGCATTGGAAGGAGGATGCAGAGAGCTAATTGAGGTCTCAATTTCAGACCTTTGAGATCCAAAATTTTAGAGATACAACATATTTCAGATCGAGCTACTAAAAGCAAGAAAAAGAATGACTTCAATCAAGAAAATAGAAACACCTAGTAAGAAAAATTGGATGGATGATTTGAAGGCTACGATTGAAGCTAAGATAAATATTTTTATCTATGACATTGAAGCTGATATCAATGGTATGAAATCATATTGCAATAAAGGCATGGAATATTTGAAGAGAGACATGGAAGTTTTAAAGGAAGGTGGGACAAAGTTGCTACAAGAAAGGTCTCCTAATGGCGAAAAATGTAGTAGAGGAAACTCATGATGAGAACAAAAGTAAAGTTAATCACGATTTCATAGAATCTAATGTTGAATTAAAGACCCAACATATTCCAAATATAGATATAAGGAAGTTTGATGGCAAGGATCCTGTAACATGCATACTACAGATGGAGAAGTATTTAGATCTGCATAATGTGCAAAACACACAAAAGGTACATATTGCATCCTTATAGTTAGAACCGAATTAATTTGTATGGTATAGAGGGATTTTTTCTCATAAATAACTTGTCACTTGGTCAATTTTCATGAAGGAAATGATGGCACATTATGAGGATACAAAGAGAAACACCTTCTTTAGCCAATTGATAAATCTCAAACAAAAAGGTTCAATGGCAGAGCACATTAAGAACTTCCAAAATTTGAATATAAGGGTAAATGATATTCCAGAGAAGCATAGGATTGAAGTCTTCATAGGGAATTTAAATGATAACATCCAACATGAGGTTTGACTTTGGGAACCTAATTCATTGGAAAAGGCATACAGGTTGGCAAGAAAAATTGAAAGCAAAATTATGGCAACAAGGAAGTCTACCACTCATAAATATAAAGATGGAACTGTTGTTGCTCCTATCTTTTCACCACCTACAAAGTTGACACCAAAACATTTTGAAGAAAAAAGAGCAAAAGGGATTTGTTACAATTGTGATAGAAAATACACTAAAGTTCATAAGTGTGTTGAGAAGAAATTAATTTACATAGATGGGGAAGAGAAGTAAGAAGAATAGAAATGTCAAGCAGAGAGGAGATACGCCGAGACCAATCCTAGAGAAAGATGAAACTGAATGCTGACCATTTATTATAATGCATTTACAGGAAGACCACTTTCTCAAACTCCAAGATAAAAGGGCATATCCAGGAAGAAAAAGGTAATAGTGTTGATTGATTGGGTACTCCCCCATAATTTTTATCATTTAAGATAGCCAAGTAATTGAATTTCTTTCTATATCTAGCACAAAGTGTCAAGTGATGGTTGCAATGGAGGAACATAATTTTTCTCTAACAGTGCCATAATATCAAGTTGTCCATGGGAAAATATGTCTTGAATAGTCCAATGCTTTCCATTCCAATGGGTGGTGCATATGTTGCACTACGAATCCAATGGCTACAATCTTTGGGTACGATAGCTTTTAATTTTCAAGAACTTTCTTGAAATTTTTTTGGGAAGGAAAGGAAGTTAAATTGAGTGGTATCGTAAGGAAACTAGGAAAAGTATTCTAAAGAAATAACAACGAGGCGTAATTGCACAATTATGTTCACTAAGTTTCCCACATCAAAATCATCTATTTCTCCAGATCTCCAAAACATTTTGGAAAATCATTCCAAGGTATTTGAGACTCCCAAAGGCCTTCCACCTATTCGTGATCATGATAATTCTATTCATTTGATTCCAGGAAGTGTTCCCCCAAACATCGGGCCTTACAGATATCCATATGCCCAAAGAGTGAAATTGAACGTATGGTTGCATAAATGCTAGAGGTTGGTATAATTCAACCTAGTCAAAGTTCTTTCTCTACCCCAGTGGTATTGGTACATAGGAAGGATGGATCATGGTGAATATGTCCAGATTATAAGGAGCTCAACAAGCTTATCATTAAAGATAAATTTCCCATTCCTGCGATTGATGAATTATTGGATGAATTACATGGAGCAATTTACTTTACCAAGTCAGATCTTCGTTCAGGATATCATCAAATCAAAAAATTTGTGTTAAATTTTATTGATGATATACTAATATACAACAAGTCTTGGAAGGATCATGTTCAACATGTTGACAGGGTGCTCAAACTATTGTAGGAGAAACAATTATATGCAAAAAGGTCCAAATGTTTCTTTCGAGTACAAGAGGTGGAATATTTGGGTACATAGCTCATCTTATCATCCTCAATCTGATGGGAAAACTGAGGTAGTGAACAAATTTTTGGAAGGATATCTTTGTTGCTTTGCATCTGATAAACAGACACAATGGGTGAACTGTTTTCCTCTGGCTGAATGGTGGTATAATACTTCCTTCCATACTGCAGCAAAAATGACCCCATTTATGGCATTTTATGGATATCATCCACTATCCATCACATCATATTTAAAAGAAAATTCTAAGGTTCAAGCAGTGGAAGATCACATCAAGCAACAACAACAAGTTCTCAAAATCTTAAAGGATAACCTCACTTTGGTGCAAAATAAAATAAAACAACAGGCCACTCAACATTGCAATGAAAGAAGTTCTGATGTAGCTGACTATGTATTTCTACAACTACAACCATACAAACAAATGTCCCTCAAGCAAGCTAAGAATGATAATAAATTATCACTAAAGTATTATGGTCCATACAAGGTGTTACAAAATATTAATACTATGGCATACAAATTGGAGCTTCCTGCATCTTCCCGAGTGCACCCAGTTCTCCGTGTTTCATGCCTAAATAAGGTTATAGGTGAGAAGATCCTAGTTCAAACAATATTTCCAGAACTTGATGAGGAAGGAAAAATCACATTGCAACCTAAAACAATTGTAAAAAAAGAACCTGAAAGCTACGAAGTCGATAAATTTAAGAGTATCTCATCAAGTGGAAGAACATACCCACTGAGGATTCCACAAGGGAGGATGAGAATTTTATATAGAAGCATCTAGAACTACTCAAGCATTTAGGACAACACTTTTTGAAGTTGAGGGGCATGTTAGGTCCCTATACTAGTAGTGTAATCCCTTATTCTTATTAGTGCAACCCCTTTATTATATTGTTGTGCCCATGTAGTCCCCATATTGCTATTATTGTGCCCCATAGAAACCCACTATTGTTATTGTTGTGCCCTTACATTATTATTGTTATGTTGGTTTTGATTATATTATGTCCCCTTAGACCCCTATATATATAAATGAGGTCTTGTCATTGTATCATCCAGTAATTGTTCATTTGTGTAATGTAAAGGAGGTTGCCCCCTTGAAGAGGCTGATTTCTAAGTCGTTGATCTATCTTTTCTATCTTTTTGTGAGCTGGTTTCATAACACAATGATATGGTTAGGATCATGAATTCATGTTATTAGTAAATATATATGCAATATATTATGGTCCTTTATGTAAATAGGTACTTCAATAATATATGAAATAGGTCCTATCTTATGAAATATTTCAAAAGGCCCAAAATATTTAGTTGCCAACATAATAAAAGTCCCTCATATTAAAGAATATTATTTGTGTTTAAGTTTTAGGAACACTTCCTCTACAAGTTTAAATTTCCTTTATATTATGCTTTTAACTACAAAAATTGTTTTCATGTTCTATGTTTCCTTCAGGTTCAACTTAATACTAGCTACCTATTATTGCATTCTCATGAGCATCTCTATCACATGTACCACTCTATTAGCTAGGTTATCCTAATTTATCATGGAGTTGTATTCTCTACCATAAAAACCATCATATGGATTCATCTTAATATAGGTATGATGTATATGATTTTATGTGAAATTTGCTAAACATAAATAATTATCTCACTTAAAATGCTTTTCCATGACATACATTTCCAACATATCTTCAATCACTTGATTAACTCTCTCTATTTTCCTATCCTTTATAAATGGAATGTTGTATTATATTTCAAATTTATGTCAATATCGTTCAATAACCTCTTCTAAAATTTTAAAATTAACTTAAGATCTTTATTTGAAATAGTGACTGTGGGCATTTCATGGAATAGAACAACCTATTTCATTTAGATTTCTATTATAGCTTTTCCTTATGGAGTGAACTAATTAGAATAAAGTGAGAAAATTTTGTCAACTTGTCGACCACTATCATGATGGATTCATGCTATCTTTTTGTTTCCATCATGGTAAACAAACAATGTAGAATCAAATTTTCTATTAGTGTTGATTTGATTGATGATGTAGAATTGGAGGTAGTTCCACTTTTTGTATGTAGATTTGTGATTTCGAGTGTCTATATGTACATGTATGATTTGATCCTCATGTGGATATATAACTAGTACCTGCATCATTAAGGAAGAATTTTCTTTCATCATTATTACACATGAGAGAAATTCAAAGATCCCACTCATAAATGCTAAACAATCAAAAAATCTAATAAGTTCTGGCAAGAAATATGTTTTTTTGTTTTGTTTTTATTAAAGAAAATATTACTCTATAGAAGATTCCATGAGAGCTAAGTCATCCTTAGAGGGGTGTACTAACAAATAAAAACAAAACATAGAGAAGTTATTATAACCATATAGGGGTGTTTTCTAGGATCCTAAAGGGTTACCACCCAAGGCAAAAGTGGATTAGGAAACCTAGTTGTTTCACACTCTATGTTTCCAAACATTGGGTTGTACAAGTAGTTTCTTATAGAATAGAATAAGGAGAAGAAGTAGTTGCACTAGCTACTAGAATAGGGTGTTATTCAACCAAGTACATCACCATATGGGACACCCATTACAATTTTTGCTAAGAAGGATGGGAGTTGGTGGAGGTACATTGATTCTACAGAATTAAAAATAAATGCACCCAACAATAGGTAACACCTATCAAAGATAGTTGATTTTCTAGATTAGTTGCAACAATCCAAATACTTCACCAAGCTAAACACAAAGTCAGGATATCACTAGATTAGAGTTAGATAAAAAGGTACCTAGAAATGTCCTTCAAAACCAGAAGAGGTTTGTATGAGTGGTTAGTTATGTCATCTTGTTTATGCAGTGTACGGTATAATCATGAGGTTAATGAAATATATATTGCACCATTTTCTAGATTCATTTCTTATTATTTATTTAGATTATATACTAGCATACAATACTACCTAGGAGGAGGACATCTCACATTTGGTCCATGTGCTAAAAACATTAAGAAAGCACCAACCATTGGAAAATATAAAGAAGCATGAGTTTTCATAATAGCCTTTGGTGTATCTAGGACATGTGACAATAGAGGAAAGTTGAATATAGATCCTAACATGATGGAGGAAATCATGAAGTGGTCAATGATGTTAGGAGTTTCGTTGGGCAACAAAATACCTAAGAAAATTCATAGCCTCATATTTTGTAGTAGAAACACCATTTAATTCCATAACAATGAGCGGTAAGAATTTTTGGTGAGGAAAGGGTTAATAGAGGCCATTGAGGTGTTAAAGAAGGACACTAGTCAAGCATCACTTCTACCATTACCAAACTTCTTACAGGCCTTCGAAATTGAGGTATATGTAAGTGGGTATGTTATGGGAGCATTGTTGATGTAGGGAATAAGGCTTTTATGATAACTTTCTAAAGTATTGCATGAGGCAGTTCTTAATGACCCTACATACAACCAGGAGCTCTATGATGTGATACAAACTATTATAAGCAGAACACTATCTTATGGGAAAGGAGACAATAATCTACAATAGTCATCGGATACCATAGTACCCACATGTTTGATGTAAGATACATTAGAAGAAACATTACAATTTGATGGACTTTCTATAGAAGTTTTATTTATTAATCAAGTATAAGAAGGGAAGCACAAACATGTTAGATGACATGATTTTAATGTCATCCACATCAAAGAACACATCTTTAGGAACTTTGATGCACATGGATCCTTTCTCCTACAATGTATACAAATATGCATATATAGAGGATGAGGAATTCAAAGACTTCCTTCAGTAGTTGTCGAGCCAGATTCATTGACATTGTGGTGATAGCACAATTGACTTCCATCCCTAGAATGGGTTACCCTATAATATGGATTAGTTGTGTGTTCCTAAATGTGTGATCAATTGCATTTTATGAGTGAGGCTCACACCTACAAGGTTTTATGACATTTTTGTGTAGGGAAGGGGATAGTAAAGATGAGGAGGTATGTGTACTGGCCTAGGATGTAAGAAATATATCTAGATTCATAACAACATACACGCTTTGTTGTACTAGTACATTTAGTAACAAAAAGAATATTCTATAAATTCACTTTCCAATACACACTCATCCTTGGTAAATCATTTCCATGTACTTTGTGGGAGGTTTACCAACAATCAAGAATGGAAATGACTACCTATTCATGGTAATTGACAGGCCTAGTAGGATGTGCATTTTAAGTCCCTAAAAAATACCATCGATAGGCAAGAATTAATGAAAATTCTCTTTGGATAGGTCCAGGTACATTTTGGAATACCAAGGAGCATCGTTTTAAACCTTCAGATATTACATTTGGATAGTAAGGAAGAGGGAGGGAGCATATGAGATGGGATGCCATGAGGTAGAAAAAATTCTTTAGAAGATGTTAGACCCCTATACTACTAGTGTAACTCCTTATTGTTATTATTACAACCCCCTTATTACATTTTTGTACCCATGTAGTCCCCATATTGTTATTATTGTGCCCCATAGAATCCCACTATTGTTATTATTGTTCCCTTACATTATTATTGTTATGTCAGCTCTAATTATATTATGACCCCTTAGACTCCTATATGTAGAAAGGAGGTCTTGTCATTTGTATCATCTAAGAATTCTTCATTTGTGTAATGTAAAGGAGGTTTCCCCTCAAAGAGGCTGAATTCTAAGGCATTCATCTATCGTTTCTATCTTTTTGTGAGTTGGTTTCATAGCATTTGGTATCGAAGCTTTGGATTCTAGGGTTTCGCTGCTCCAAATAGGTCATCATGTCATTTGCACTATCACTATTTTTGTATGATATTTCAGATGCTAAAACAAAAACCCATTTGGTTTGAAATTGTCCTAAACCTTGAGTTCAAAATTCAAAACTTTTAGCACTATATTTGTGGAGATATGATCTGAGGAAGTTGGCCTTTTTGGAGACTCCAAAAGTACATTCCAAATAGGTGACCTCAGGAAAATAGTCATAACTTTTGTTTTGAGCATCAAATTGAAATTTCGTAAGAATTTATAGAATGAGGAGGGACTGTAGTTTCTTGTATACATTTTTCAAATCCAAAGGTTGAAACAGTGACACGTGGCACTTCATACAAGTTCATTCTTCTGAAAAGGTATATAATTAGGTCACCTTGGGAGATTATGCATAACTCTTTCTTGGAGAATCTAAATTCAATCAGACTGGTGGCATTGGAAAGTGTACGCAGAGGGATACTGTAGGTTGCAATTTAAAACTTAAAGATTTGAAAGTACAAAGTTACAGTCATTTCAAGATCGAGCTCCTAAAATCAATAAAAAGCGAGATGAGAAAGTTTGATGGAAAGGATCCGGTAAATTGGATACTACAGATGGAGAGATATTTCGATCTACATGGTGTACCACTATTACAAAAGGTATGTATTGCATCTTCATATTTAGAACAATATCAATTTTTATGGTATAAAGGGATTTGTTCTCGTAAACAACTTGTTACGTGGTCAATTTTCATAGAAGAAATTATAGCACATTATGAGAATACAAATAGCAACACCTTCTTTAGAGAAACACCACAACAATTGGAAGAAAAAAGAAAAAAAAAAAAGCCTTTTTTACAAAGTGGAAAGAAAAATTATGGCAACAAGGAATTCTAACCCTCACAACTATAAAGATGGAAGTGTTGTTTCTCCTAGCCTTCCACAACCTAGAAGGGTTACACCACAAAAACTGGAAGAAAAAATACAAAAAGGGCTTTGTTACAATTGTGATAGCAAATGAACTAAAGGTCATAAGTGTGCCGAGAAGAAATTATTTTACATAAAGTATGAAGAGGAGGAAGAAAAGGATCAAGAAACATCAAAATAAAAGGATATACACTAGGACCCAACTCTAGAGAAAGAAGAAATGAATCCGACCATATCTTGTAAAGCATTGGAAAGAATTACCACTCCTCAAACTCTCAAGATAGAAAGACATATCAAGAAGAAAAAGATTCAAGAAGTGAAAGATCACATCAAGAAAGAAGAAATGCATCCAACCATATCTTGTAATGCATTGGCCAAAATTACCACTCCTCAAACCATCCAGATAGAAGGACATATCAAGAAAAAAAGTGTTCAAGAAGTGAAAGATCACATCAAGCATCAAGAAATGAATCTGACCATATCTTGTAAAGAATTGGAAGAAATTACCACTACTCAAATTCTCAAGATAGAAGGACATATCAAGAAGAAAAAGGTTCAAGTAGTGAAAGATAACATTGAGCATCAACAACAAGTTCTCCACCTTTCAAAGGATAATGCCACTTTGGTGCAAAATTGAATAAAACAACAGGTAGATCAACATCGTAGTGAAAAATGTTTTGATGTAGGTGATTGGGTATTCTTACTACTACATCTCAAGAAATCTATTTATGAGAAGGAAATGTTGGCAATACTACATGCACTTAAGAAATGGAGACCTTACCGAATGGGAAGACACTTCAAGGTAAAAATGGATCTTGATAGTCTTAAATACTTTTTAGAACAACTATTGTCTTTAGAAGAATAGAAAAAATGAGTCACAAATATGTTTGGTTATGACTTTGACATCATCTATAGAAAAGGGAAGCAAATTTATTTTACAAATGCACTCTCAAGAAAGGATGAGGATGTGGAAGCATTGTTTCTTGCTATTTCTATTATCCAACCAGATTGGATAAATGAAGCAAGGGATGAATGGAATAAGGACAAAGAAGTATGGCAACTCATTCAAAAGTTGCAAAATATCCCAATTCAAACAATATTTCCAGAACTTGAAGAGGAAGGAAAAATCATATTGGAACCTGGAGTAGTCACAGAAACAAGAACCTGATGGCTACAAAATCGATCAATTTCAGAGTATCTCATCAAGTTGAAGAACTTACCCGCTAAAGATTCCACATGGGATGACAAAAATTTTATACAGAAGCATCAAGAACTACTCAAGCGTTGAGGACAACACTTTTTGAAGGAGAGGGGCATGTTAGACCCCTATACTACTGTGTAAGCCCTTGTTATATTAGTACACCCCTTATTAATTGTTGTACCATGTATCCCCTATTGCTAATATTTTGCCCCATATAAGCCCACTATTGTGATTATTGTGCCCTTACATTATTATTGTTATGTCGGCTCTGAGTATATTATGACCCCTTATACTCCTATATATAGAAAGAAGGTCTTTTCATTTGTATCATCTAATAATTGTTTATTTGTGTAATGTAAAGGAGGTTTCCCCCTCGAAGAGGCTTATTTATAAAGCATTCATCTATCTTTTCTATCTTTTTGTGAGCTGGTTTCATAACAGAAGATCAAGAAGATCCATCTACAGGTATAGGAGGCATTACAATATTGACATGAAAACAACAAGTCCAGTCATAATTAAAACATACTAGAGAATCCATTAAGAGTGGGAGACTGAGTATTGTTATGTTGAGCACAAAGAGGTTATAGCATCTTGGTAAGAAAATTAAGGGTCTGTGATATGGTCACTTTGAGATACTAGAATGGGTGGAAGATAATGCATATAAACTAAATTCTACAGCCATACATGAGCATTTACTCAATATTAGATGTAGAAAAGTTGACATTATGACCCTTCAATGTTGGATCTAGAAAAGGAACAAGTCCTTCCTTCTATAGAGGACTTACCACTAGACGCTCAAGAAGAGTTGAGAGAGGACACAATTTTGTAGAATAGGTCTAGAGCTATAAGAGAAGGGAAACATGACCATTGGTAGATTGGGTTGAAAGGATAGCTTCCATATATGGATAAACAGTATGCTCATGAGAAGGTAGAGGAAAATTTTCATCACCTCATTCGGTAAAATATTTTGGGGAAAAAATCCTTTCAAAATGGGGAAGTATAATCTAGATTGGATCATTATATTATTCTTCATCGATTTTGATGATTTTAGAGAGGAAAAATTTAAGAAATCTTCTCACTAGATCATTTTTATTGATTGCTCCCAGTTTGGTGAATTACGGCCTAAAATCTTTTGCAGGAAGTTTGAGGCATTAAATGTTATTTAATTTATTATTTTTATTTTTATTTTTTTGGGGGGTGGGGGTGAGGGTGGGGTTAAAACATTGTTTCTTAATCATGCATTCCCTAATGCTATTCTACATTTAATTATGTTTTCAACAATGTGAGAAAGACCTCAAATAAAGTCCCTATGTACACTTTATGCCACATAAAAGTTGATTTTCCTATTTTTGACCACCATGATTTGAGAGGATGTCGTGTTATTCCCCATTATTCATGGAAAATTGGTTATCCACGTGACCATGTTGAAGAGGGCTCTAAAACAATCAATATTGTATCTCCAGATAAGAGTTGAAAGAGTCAAATGTAACCAATAATAGGCTATCATGTTGTGTTATAATTGGACCAGTAGGAGGAAAAGGGTTCCATTCTATTGGAGTGAATTTGTCTCATAGATGAGCGAAGTAGTGAAGAATGGATAGAAATAGATAAAATGGATACAACTGTATTAGTAAATGTTGTTGATATACGCTGAGAGGAATTTATCAATCACATTAATAATTATTAGATGTATATTGTTAAAGTGGCAATTAGAGATTAACTATTTGTACATATTAATAACTATATAATTAATATCAAACACATATGTGTGCACACACACACACATATAACAACACCAAAATTAACATAATATTATAATAGTATAGAGTTATTACTAGTAATACGTATTTACCCCTCACTATTTTCTTAATGATTAATATACATTTATTAACATATTAATATATCTATCAATATATTTTATAGATAATGATAGATTTATGAACCATTGCAACATAAAATTATTAGACTATAATATTAAATCAATTAGTATAAGCCCTCATATTATAAAATCCAACATTATAAACCCTAAGATTAATATTATATCCCTAAGATTAATATTATAAACCTTACAATAAATATTTTAAACCATAGGATTAATATTTTAAACCTTAATATTAAAAAACCCAATATTATATATCCCAATATTAAAAACCCAAATGCAATATTATAAACCCAAAATTAAAAAATGCAATATCACAAATCCAAGGGATTGATATTATAAACCCAAGGGAAAATTAACTAAATGGAAAAACAATAAACCCTAGGATTAAAATGTTACAGTATTAATAAGAACAATGTGATAAATCATGTTATTAAACTTTAATATTAAATTTAATATCATAAACCATAACATCATCAAACTCAATATTATAGGCCACAAGGTTAATATTATAAACCCTGCAAGGGATTATAAATATTATAAACACAAGAGATAAATATTATAAACCTTGGTATTAATAAACCACATGCATTAATATTAATATTATAAGCCCTAAAATTATAAAACCCAATATTAAAAGATGAACATTTGAAACCCTTATACTAAATGTGATATTATAAACATAATATTAAAAACCCAAATCTTATAAACACAAAGGATTAATATTATAAACCGAAGGAGAAATAAACCCAAGAGATTAATATTACACACCAAATCGATTGATACTATAAACCCAAAAGATGAATATTATAAACCCAAGGGATTATTCATATTAAGAAACAAACAGATTAAAAACCCAGGGGATTAATATTAAAATGCTAAGGTATTAATAAACCCAATCTATTAACATTAAAAACTCAAGGGATTAATAAACACAAGGAATTATTGATATTATAAACACAAGGATTAATATTATAAACTTTTGGGACTATTAACATAAGCAATCAATAAACCCAAGGGATTAATATTATAAAACCTAAGGATTAAAAACAAAGTATTAATGAACCCAACTAATTTTAATATTCTAAACCTAAGAGTATTAAAAACCCTAGAATATTAATGACCCCAACTAATTATTAATATTATAAGCCTAAGGGATTAATAAATCCAATAGATTAATATTATAAAAAAAAGGGATTGGTAAACCCAACAGACTAGTATTATAACCCTCAGGGGTTAATATTATAAGCCCTAATATTAAAAATTATAAATCCTAGAGATTAATATTAAACTGAATATAAATCCAAGAGATTAATATTAATATTAAACCGAAGATATTAATATTCTAAACCATGCAATTAATAAACTAAAGGAACGTGTATTATAAACCCAAGAGATTTAAATTAAACACTAGGATTAATATTATAAACCTTATGAATAATATTACACCTTAGGAATATGAAGCCTTAGATTAATAAACCCAAGGGATTAATAAATCCATTAGGTTAATATTAAAAACTCGAGGGATTATAAAATCAAGGGAATAACATTAAACCCTAAGATTAATATTAAACCCTATGAATATAAACCCTAATAGTAATATTATTGATGAGTCTTCGAATTTGATGAGCCTCATCATCGGGTAATTATATGGGCCCTAATTCACCTCCTATCTTAGTCAAACCAACTTTTATCACAACTTATTACATATTTTTATTATATTTTATTTATGATATGAGTTAGAGTTGGATATTATGCCTAGTTGACTAATATGCATTGAATGTAGGATTGAAAGGCAAAATCAAGGAATTTTTGCAAATACTAAGGTTCAAACTCGAATGGGAGAAGGGAGAGGGATTGGAGGAGGTAAATCCTCCTCATTTACTTATCTCCCATTCGAATACTCCTCCATCCATCATACTAGATCAGAGTGCAAGCAGCCAAGCCATGAGGATTAGAAGGCAACTGAGCAAGTGAGAGATAAAGAGCTAGTTTATCTTGAGTTTGGGAGCTGAGCCTCCCTGATTTCAAGGAAGTCATTAGAGAGTTCAATTATGTAAGTAGATAGGCCTAGAGCCTCATTAGGATTTGGATTTTTGTTGTAAAACTCTAACCTAATTTTGAGCTCCACACTTGTGAAAGTTTTATTGATGTAGTTTGTTGTTTTGGTAATACGAATGAGTTTTATTTTGAGCCAACACTGAGTTAATTCAGATGGATGAAGCTCTTGGGTTAGGGCCCAACCCTAGTAGCTAAGGCTCCTCTTTCTTGTACATGTATGTCTAGTGTAGTTTCATAGCTTCATTGTTAATTTTCTTTTAGATGCATTTCCATTGCAAGTAGTGTAGATTGGATTGATTGTTTATTAGTTTGATTCCATTTGTGCCTTACTTTAGTAGTAGGTTAATAGGGATAAAAAGGAGCACCATAAGGTTGTCAGTAGGTGTCTCGGTCTCACTTCCTCCCTCTGGGATCATGACTTGAGGAAGGTACCCTTAAGTAGCCCCAAAAACATAGATTTCTATTTCTTTTATGAGCTTTGGAGCTTGTTGTCTTTAAATTAGTATTTGATTAGTTTCTCAAGGTAGGATTCCATTGTCATATTTTTCATCTTCATTTTTGTAGTAGATCTTATCCATGCTTTCATTCCTTTCACCAACTTTCCTCATGTATAACATAGGCAGTTAGTTCATTAATTCTTCTTTTCTAGTTTATGAGAATGTTTCTTGTTTACATAGATTTTTGGAAGATATACATGGTTTATGCAAAGCAGGTGACTTAGGAGTAGACTAAGACTTTATATCTAGTAGCCACCTTCCATTCCATCCACCTTATCCATCCCTTGTTTTCACCATCACCTTCACTAGTTTTCATCATTTTTCATGGAAATTCTTCCAAGCACATTGAGCAAATCCAACCATCTCCTATCTTTGTTGTTGACTTTTGAGTGATCCTAGACCTTTTCCCACTCCATTCCACCCATAAAACACCTTTCCTAGGCCTTCCATCACCTCTAGGGAATCCTTGGTTGTATCTTGTAGGTTTACAGGGAATCCTGTAGGTTTCTAATACATCCTGTAGGGTTTCCTAAAATGGTCTGTTTTGAGGCTGAATTGAGGGAAAACCTCTAGGAAGTCACCAAAATCCTCCCAAGGATCTCCCACACCATCCAACAATCTCATAACCCTTCCAACCATCCTCAAACATCCTTAATTCACCTGCCACATCAACATAAGAAATTAGTTTGCATACTTGATTTTGCATGAAAAGAAGGCAAAAATAGAGTTAGTTCAGTCTCTTTACTTTCACATTAGTGATGTTTGATACTTCTTACTTATATAACTTAGATAGTAGCGTTTGGTTCATGTTGATTTAGAATTTCTGTAAAGCATAGTTTCTTAGCAATTAATTAAGAAATGGTATGATTAGCATTAAATTTCGACCTTCTCCATTATTATAGTAGAGTAGCTCTCTTTTCGAGTATATTTACCTTTCTTCCATCAAGAGATCAAGCTTGTTCTAACTCCATGGAAGTCTGGCTTGAAACCCCAGTGGTCTCTAACCAACTGAATAGTGAAAACAGGCAGAACCATCACTTTTACTTGTGTATACAACACTGTCACCTCCATGTTTGTATGAACCTCAGGGTGACAAAGTAAAGTTGGTAGCCCAGGAGTTGTAGCATCCTTGCTGTAATATTGGCGCTCATTACTTTTGGCACCCTAGTTGGGGAGGTGTCTGAGTAAAATGTGATTACTGCTTTCTTTTATTCTATTTCTTGTCTTCAATATTCTACCATTAGTTTATTTCTACAAAATTAATTTAGTCGTTTCCTTTTATTCCATTTTCCATTTTCTTCTTTTCTTTCCATTTTGCAAGCAATATTTCAATTTAGCAAGTAGATTTTTCATTCATTCAGTAGTTTTCATTCAATCAACAATTTCAATTTTGGAAATTACTTTCCAAGTTTGAAAAAAAAAAGCATAAAACCAAACCAAAAACATTTCCTTTCATGCCTCGTAGGAATAGGGACAACGTAGGGAAATTTTTGCCAAATACCCCCACTGCATCAAACAACCAACCTTCCCTCTTCTTTTGTGGATGTGAACTGGAGGAAGCCTCAGGTGAGTAGCCTGACGTATTTGAAGAACCTACAGGGGAAGAAGAAGAAGAAGAAGAACCCATTCCTAGTGAACCAATGGCTGAAAACAGAAATGATAGAGGGAATGGAGAGAGAGTTGAGGGTGCCTTCCCCATCAAGGAAACCAATGGGGAAACTAATATGAAAAACATAAGCCCCTTTTTCCTACCTCATTTCCATGGCCTAACCATAGAGGACCCCGACACTTTCTTATTTGGGTTTGTTGTTCTATGTTGAACCTGTGACTATACAGATGATAAGCAGAAGTTAAAACTATTTCCATCTACCCTCAAGGATGAAACATTACATTGATTCATGGGTTTACCCGGGGATAGCATCACAACCTAAGCTTAGATGCATCATGCCTTTAACAACAAATATTGATACTAATGTCCGTCAAAGGATACTAAAGAGGAAATTTTCAGGATGACCATAAGTAATGTGTTATGCAGTTGACCTGCGAGAAGATGCAAGAATACCAAATATGTGAAGAAATAAAACCCAGAAGACAAAACAAAATGAGAAATCATAGCATGTATTTTATTATTCAGAGATGAAAGCAATGTTCACTTGCCCCTTCGAGGGGGTAACCTCCAATAGAGCAGCACTCGATTATAGAATAAGAGATGCTCCTCAATGGGGAGTCTCTATCCTTTATATAAGATTCATACATGCAATACCATGGGTCAGTACGATGGTTCTATTAATACCATCTATCTAATAACATGGCCCATTTGCAACTAACTGTGATCCCTTTCTTTAAATGCGGGTCAACCACCTACAATTATTAATATGGGATTTATTGACTCTTTAACTAACTATAACTATGAATTGACCTTATTACATAAATAAGGGGGTTAGGGTTGGACCCTAACATGCCCTCCCCCATAAAAATAGCCTTGTGCTCAAGGCTGAAGCTGTGGAAACTGCTGAAGAATAGTGGCTGGTTCCCAAGTTACATCTTCTGGAGAGGTGTCCTTCCACTTGACGAGGAATTCCTTGATCGTGCAGTTACACAGGTGTCGTTCTCACATATCAAGAACCTATTCAGGTTGGTGCCAGATTGAACCTTCTTCATCCAATTCTAGTAGACTAGTTTGAATTCTACAATTGTTCCCTACCACTTTCTTGAGGCATGAGACATGGAAGAAGGGATGGATTTTTGTAGTGGGTGGCAAGGCTAGCTTGTAGGCTACTTCTCCAATGTGCTGAACTATTTGATACAGTCAGTAGAATTTTGGAGATAATTTCTGACGATCCTTGTCTTTGAGTGATGTTTGCTTGTATGGTTGTAGCCTTAAGAATACTTGATCCCCTTCTTGAAATGTGTGCTCTGAATGATGTTGGTATGCCTGTTGCTTCATGTGATTCTGAGCTTGACGGAGATTATCTTTAAGGTGGGCAAGCATGGTTACATGGTTCTATAGGATTTGATCCACTGCTTATACCTTAGAGCATCCAGGGATGTAAGAAGTAGGTGAAGGGGGGTGTTCACCATAAACTGCTTCATATGGAGTCATCTTGGTGGTGGCATGATAGTTAGTATTATGCTACCATTCAGCTAGAGGTAACCACTATACCCATAAATGCTACTTTTCTGAAGTGAAACACCTAAGGCAGGTCTCTAAACATTTGTTGACTGCTTCAGTTTGTCCATCAGTTTGGGGATGATAGGAAGTACTAAGTTGGAGTTGGGTTCCTTGTAGCTTGAAACGTTCCTACCAAAAGTTACCGGTGAAGATCGGGTCATGATTAGAAACAATGGAAGTGGGCATGCCATGCAATTTGAGATTTGGTCTGTTACGCAGTAATTTGTCACCATCAGTCACCGTCCTTGTCGCACCCCCACTGTCACACATTGGAGGACACATTTACGGACCTGTGACCAGTGACATAACTTGAAAACACTTGCATTGAGGCCCCCTGAGTATGAAGTTCAATAACCCTGAAGACACCTTCTGAAGATTAGCCTTGAAAAATGCCTTTTTCCCATTAGCGCGGGCCCACAGTGTATTACACAGTGCCAATGGCTCAGTCCTTACAAAGAGGGCGCGCCCATAAGCGCTCTGTCCCAGAGCACGGCCCGCGGCACACAAATTAGGCATGATTTTTTGGCCAGCGCATGCTAGAATGTTTTTTCCCTTGCGACTCACTCAGTTCCCTGAAGGAAAAAGCCCACAAAAGCATCCGGGTTTCGGCTTTTCTATCCAAGGCAATAGCTATTGTGAGACATTACCAAAATTCAGAATGTGTCCACATACAATGTATATCTCCTCTCCCTTTATCTATAAAAGCCTATCTCCCCATAATGAACAGGCTAGTTAGTAGTTTCTTGGAGGCCAAAGCAAAAGAGCAAACAAGCTAGTGTGAGAGAGATACTTTTGAGCTAAAAGTTGAAAGTAAGGTTATGCTGCCGGATTGTTGAGAGAGAAAGTGATTTTGCAAGACGCGTCGGACTGACTGCCCACCCAGCTAGAGGAGTTTTACAGTGTCAAGCCTTAAGTGGTTGTAATTTCTTCTCTCATTTCTATTTAATGCAAAGCGACTGTCATTATGGTTTCATTCATGTGTTACATCGGTGATATGTGAATTGTATCTTGCTTCACTAGTACATAGCTGTATGTTTTTGGATTTTATGCTTGTTGTGGTTTATTCTTCACTTGTGCAGGTATCTATGTGCGAATAGCGACCGGCCAGAGATAGAGGATAGGAGCGACACTTTCCCCCACAACAAACAAGCGCTGGATCCCAGGTTGGTCTCCTAGATCGACTTTTAAATTATATAGCTAGAAACTTGCATGCAGCGTGATTGATTGTTGCTAGAACCCTGTGGGGCTAGTGGGATCCACCTCTGTCCGCAGAGGGGATTTACCTCCGCAACAAATTGGCGACTCCGTTGGGGAGTTGGTCTGTTGATTGTTTAAGCTATATTGTCTGATTTTGTAAATCAAGGACGGAGCCTGAAGAGCAGCCAGGCAGCCTTCGAAACACTTCCGCCATGCGGAAGTGAAGTAGATCAACGCCCCTTCAGTCTATCTCCGGGTGATTTACAAACTAGATGGTATAAGTCTTGCTTTGAATGTCTTTTTACTGTCATTGTCTGATCTGAACATTGTCTTCGCCTGCAATCCTTACTATTTTTTTCATTCACTAGCCCTGTGTAGTTCTTTTCTTTTTTTTTCCCAAGCAAGCTCGCGCCAGCGCGCTTTTCGTCAGGACAGTCGCGCTACATTCTGGTTAGCGCGGGTTTTAGGCCCTCAGTCGCGCCTCTGTAATTTTTGCCTGTCAGTTCCCTGCCAGTGCACTTTTCCTCCGGACGATCGCGCTACTGGGCGCGATCTGTTTTCATACATCTCGCGCTACGTTCTGGTTAGCGCGGGTTTCAGGCCCTCAGTCACGCCTCTGTATTTTTGCCTGTGAGTTCCCTGCCAGCGCACTTTTCCTCTCAACAGTAGCGCTACTAGGCGCGATCTGCTTTCAGATATCTCGCGCTATACTCTTGTTAGCACGAGTTACAGACCCACAGTCGCGCCACACTGGTCAGATCTGTTTAGAAGCCTGTTGGTCAACCTCTGTTGCTTGGATCTGGTTTTTGCCCTGTATGCCCCCTGTGGATCTGTTGGTCAGCTTACATGGTTGTATGAAACTCTCGTTTTTTCTTTTGCCTTGTTAGGTGGTTGTTTTTGTTTCAAAAAAACTGGCTATTAGTTTCTTTAAAAGTAATTTTCCAGCAATGAACATCTCTTGAAAGCTTTACGTGCATCGTCATTTTTTTTTTATTTAAAAAGAAAAGAGAAAAGAAAAAGTTTATTTTTGTTTTATCATTTAGTCATGTTGTGGTAATTCTTTTTGTTTCAAAAAAAAAAAGAGTTTTTCCTTTCTTATCGATTAGCTGCATCAGAATTATTTGGATATCGTTTTTGTTTACATGAACCTCTTCGCTCTCCTATAGCTAGTTTTCATACAAGCAAAACAAATTTAGTTTTTCATGTAGTTGCATTTAGTTTCTTTTTCGAGAGATTACATTCGCTAAGGCCAGCAAATCGAAACTTAATTAAAAGATCAACGTAAAAATTTTTTTCAATGAACCTAACAACGCATTGGAACCTAACGCTTATACTTTAGAGGTCTAGGCTAGAGACGTGTTCCGGCGTCGTTAAGCCTGGTAGATTATCGTCGAGTGGTTGGGTGATTCCTCCACGGTGAAGCGATGGGTACCAGTACGGACTGTGCTCCCACGTACCGTCGCGTATATTTTGGGAGACCCCTATAGGATTACAACCTTTTATCCTTAGGAAGCCGAGTCTGCCGCCCTCCGAACCGTAATGCACTGAACACAGCATTCGGAAAGATTGACTGCAGTACGGAAAGTCCTTGGTGGTCTTCTGATCGCTAAGGTGTATAAGTAGTTTTATGGTCCGTTTGGTACACCCTCTTTCTTAGATTTCCAGAGTAGTCAGCTTTTGATCCTTTTCAGACTGTCAAACAGAAAAGGTGTAAGCGAGCAGCTTGTCACTTCGTGCTCGAAAAACATTCGAAGGAGACTAGAGTCAACTTTTCGTCCTTTTCTCGACTCTCTAAATATGAAAAGGTCACTTTAAATGTCTTAATAATTTATTCGACCGCGATCACATTACCCATTTAGACTTTGAGTGCGATAGTTTGGCTAGGAATTCGTCTTTTCATGGCAAGCCTCCCGGGTTTCATCAACCTAGCTCCCCCACCGAGCGGGGATGCTGGTCGTTTCCCTTCTACTGGAAGTACTGGTACCCTCTATATGGCAACACTAACCCTCCCAGGGTTAACTGTCGGGTTACCAGTTTGGCTTTTTCCCAACTCTGTGGTCCCTTCTATGTCGGCTGATACTACGTCAGTCCCGCCCCCTGCTCAACCCCCGGTTGAATCGCAGGTAGACCCCACCCCTTCGACACCCACTTCGACGATTCCTTCTTCGCCTGGTGGAAGTACCCAGGTCGCTCACAAGAAGAAGAAGAAGTCCCTGAAGAGAAAGTCATGCAAGGGAACGGTCCCACACACACAGAAGGCTGCAAACACACCTGTTGTTCCACCACGGACGATAGACGCTGGACTCCTTCCTACTCCTCCACCCAAAGTCAAATTTCCATGCAAACTGTGCAAAGAACACCACCTCATTCGGGATTGTCCTGGCATTCCCAGAGTCTTGAGGATATGGGCCCGTGATCCAGCTCGCCCATCACCATCCGCTGTCCCTCACAGCGATGATACCCCTTTAGTCGGAAATTCGAAAGGTAAAGGGAAGATTAGATTCCCTTGCAAACTTTGTGAAGGTCATCACTTCCTTCACCTTTGTCCACTCTTGGACAAAGCCACCTCTACGTTGGAAAGTTTTGCGGCACCTCCACCCCAACTCCCCGCTGGATATCAGCGTCTCTCTGCCCCCGCAGAATGTCCTTCCACTGATGACAAGACCGGTTCACCTACCTCTCTTGATCAGTCTCCTCTTATAGCACCTGGTTCTATCCAGCTTATCCTAGATCAACCCTCGATCGGCGATGATGCTAGTTCGAGTGTACCATCAGTTGACGAACCTGTTCCTGATGACGATCATAAACAGGTTCTTCATATTTCGTCAACTCCTGAATCCAACGACGATCCTCTTATCCATTTCGATTCAGAGGGTCCCCCACCAGCTCCTTTCGAGCATACAGGCAGTTATCTGCTTCCCCTACCCCGCAGTTCAGCTATCTCCTTTGATTGGAGTCAACTGACCTCATATCGCCTCCCATCCCATGTACCTTTCCAGATCACCGTGCATGCCTATGACACGGGCCTACCTGGCACCATCGTGGATGAAGGCGCATCCGCTAGCCTGATGTCATATACCACTTGGCAAGCTATCGGCTCCCCGCCACTTAAGTCGATCACACATACCCTGTTGTCTTTTGACGGAAGCGCATCTCAATCATTAGGCATCCTCCCTCAGTTACCTATTACTTTGGGCGGCAAGACCGTTTTTCTAGATGTCATGGTCACTCAAAATGCCCTTGGAAACAATTTTCTCCTTGGTCGTGACTACATCTATGCCATGGGAGCTCTAGTTTCCTCGCTTTTCCGCGTCATCTGTTTTCCACATAACGGACGGATTGTCACTATTGACCAGTTGTCATTCTTTAGCTCCCTTCTATCATGGTCACCCCCTTCCGGTCCTCCTCCTTCAGTTGCCCCTGCCTATTCGCAGGTCAACTATTTGAGTACCTTTACCCCATCTCCACCTAGCACTACCCGCATGGTCAACAGTGCTGTGGGGGCATTAGATTCCGGTCTACAGTGCTTTGATCTCCCATCGAGATCACCACTTCAGGAAGCCCCGGCTTCCTTTTCTCTGTGATCATGGTCGTCGGAGCATAGTTTTTCCTATCTCAAGCTCCTTAAAATAATGAAATACGGATTGTTCGAGGATGGTTTTGATCGTGTCGCAACCTCGTTAAAAAATGAAACATGATTGGTCGGAGCATAGTTCATTTCTCAATGTCAAGCTCCTTAAAAAATGAAATTGAGTCAGATGAAGGATGCAAACCTCTGTTTGTTCATCAACCTTTGTTTCATTTTGAACATCGTCTGATGCACAAGCAGGGCTTTGCATGCTCCTCGAGGATAGTTTTCTTAATGTCTCAACCTCGTTAAAATAATGAGACACTGTATAGTCGAGGATAGTTCATACATATTATGTCAACCTCGTTAAAATAATGAACCGGGCGTCCGTGTTTTTCAACGCACAACCCTTTATCAACCTTCAATCCATTTTCAATGGATTCAAGCTTGGGGGGCATACACCTCGGATTGACACATCACTTAGTTACACAATCTTTGGGGGCACGCCCGTTGTCTTTCACCTTCCATCAAGCATAGTTTACATGAATTCCACATGTTTTTAAGCTTGTATAAAAATAAAATCTTGTATAAAAATAAAATATGTGCGGGTATACGTTTTCCATCGGGTCGTTTGTTATGCGCTAGATACATTAGATCACATATGTGTCCAAAAGTCGCTTAACATATAAAACACATTCACACGTATAAAGATCCATCCATGAACAAAACAAAAGCACATAAACATACAAAAAACACATGGGTCACATGTTATGCCACACTTGCGTAACATGATCGCGACATCATCATATGTACATGATCCATCCAAAAAATCTCGTATGTATATATATATATGTAAGTCAAAGTATTCGCGCCCCGCGCGTTACAAAAAAACAATACATGTCAAAATCTATACAGCCGCTGAACACCGTACTCCTCAAAATGTACAAAAAATGAACCCTAGATATCTAGGCACGGTGGTGCTCATGGTAGCATACCACTGCCCGCACCAAACGTCTCAACAGACGGTGCACACGAGTAGACACCCCCACCGTATGCCTTTGATAAGCTCTAGGCACATCTGCTAACCTGCCGTAGTCCGGGATACCTCGAGTCAGTGCCTCAAGGTTCTGCACCAGGTCATCCTCACCCTCCACCTGAGGGTCTGCTGCGGGTTGCGCTCTGCGCACATTATGAGGCACGTCAGCTGGCCGCTCCGCGCCAACATCTGTATACACATATAGACGCTGTTAGAAAATAGGCATGTATTAGCAAAAATCACATATATATATAACATCAAAAAATATAGAGTTCTTACCCAGCTCCTCATCCCAATCCTCTCCATCAGGTAGAGGGAGATCGGGATCTCCGGTGAAATCCGTGCCCGCATAGGGCCAGTCCTCAACGACTATCATTTGATGCCGGAGCCAGATAAAGAACTCGGGCCTCCACGACATATGTTGGCCCCCTCCTCCTCTGGGCATAAGCTCTGCCCACCGATGCAACCTCGGCTCCCTCGACACTGGATCTGCCACTATCCCTCCAAGTACCCGAAAAATCGGTAGTCTCTCTAAGAAGAAGGTCACAATGATCGACCCGTACCCAAACTGTTTGTTCCCATCCCGCTTACACGCAGTAAGCTATCGTTTGATATTGGTCGTCACCGCTGACGCCCAATCAAACACTGTGGGATGGAGACACTCGGTGGCCAACAGCAGGTGATTCTTGCTGGCCTCATGGGGTGCCTGTACACCTGCTGCCCGGGTAATGGTAAACAAGACGATCCACAGAACCAAGCTAGGAATCGTGTTGATATCCACCTTCCTGCTTTTCTCGCCAAAGCGTGCA
Organism: Pinus taeda; assembly: GCA_000404065.3. Classification (NCBI taxonomy): domain Eukaryota; kingdom Viridiplantae; phylum Streptophyta; class Pinopsida; order Pinales; family Pinaceae; genus Pinus; species Pinus taeda. The sequence goes on along the minus strand of APFE031658136.1, from coordinate 1,632 downwards.
CCAGGACATATCCGTTCTTTCACCTCCTCGATCTTCTTTGCAGAAGGTCGGCTACCTGTCAAAATAGGGCGCGCGCCCCGCCGTGACAAACCCGTGATAAAGTAGACATCGGAAACATCGAGTTCCAATGTCTGGTCTTTCAGGCGGAAAACCTGATCCTCTACATCCCAAGCATCTATGATGAATTGTAGTAGCTCAGGTTGCGCGCGTAGACAGGAGGTATGAAAAAACTTTTTGAGACCACAGTCTCTTAGTGCCGCCATACAATCATCATTAGCCAGAGCTTCGGCATCAACATCCCCATGCTCTCATTCTTTCCATTCAACCACCATTTTGGACAAAATCCTGCAGACAAACAACAAATTTCAATCATTAGATATATATTGAAATATAATTTGAGGGGAAATTAGATTTCTAACGGTCCAATTTCATGCAAATCAGATTCGCGCCATTGGCGCGACTGTTTCTAACACAGTCGCGCTAATGGCGCGGCCTCCGTGCTAAAAATCCGCCATTAGCGCGATCCCGTGACGGAATCCCGCGCCAATGGCGCCGACATAAAAATTTGCAAACCCTCTTGCAGAAGGTACAAAATGTGGATGGAAATCAATAAAAATTGAATGAAAATAAGGCTGAGGATGAGGCCGCTTACCTGTCACAGACGGCAACTCAAATAGTGTCCCGGATTGGTCGCGATCAGCAGATGAATTTTCGCACCAAAAGCCCTCCAACAGTGCACTTGTAGGGTAAAAAGTGAAAAGTAAATTTATTTTTTACTTTTTACTATTTATAGCACTATTTTAGCCCAAAAATACCTTAAGAATGTCTTTTTAGGTGTATTTTTGTAAAAATAGCCTTCCCACTGTTGATCGAATGACAACAGGGCTTAGTGTGGTTCTATCGAGCGTCTTTTTGACTTTTTCAAGCTCGTAAAAAACACAAGAAAATGTTAACTTCATGGTCCGCTTTCAGCTCTTTTCCTGACCTTAAAGCGGAAAAGATTACCGAGTTGTCCCTCTTGACTCGTTAAACAGTTAATAAGAGGCGGTCATTTTAAGTTCTTATATCGACTGTTTAAACACTAAAAGATTACCGGGTTTTTGTCGTTTCAAACTCGTTAACGGTTGCGAAACGATGTGATTTTGATCCCTTTTTTACTTTTTCAGATCAGAGTCACTACTCATGAAAAGTACTCCTCGATCGTAACGATCGGGCGGTTCTTTCGGGTATCATTTTAAACTTTTTCGGACCCGAGAGACACAAACTGTACGAAAAAGGACCTCTGGAGTTTCCTTTTCCGTGTCTTTTTCAAACTCTCTAAACATGAAAAAGACTTCGAGTTTTACCTATGTCGGACTTGTTAAACCCTGACGACATTGGATTAGAGTTTCCTTTTCTGTGTTTTTTTCAGACTCGCTAAACATGAAAAAGACTCTGAGCTTTACCTATGTCGGACTCGTTAAAACCTGACGACATTGGACTCGTCACCGCGATGAGATTCGAGCCTCTCCTCCCTAGGGCTCGTTAAACTATACTAGGTTGGATTCGACCGAAGGTCGGACTTATACTGCAAGCATATGCTATCCCCCTCAAGCTTGTTAAAAAATAATCGGGGTACTCGCCAGAAATGGC
>APFE031658135.1:57335-74946 GCA_000404065.3 Pinus taeda | reverse complement strand
ATATATTTCTATGTTATTAATATATATAATTAATAAAAAATGTAAGTTAAAATAAAAATATGTAAAATGAGAGTAAATGTTTTCTTTAATTTTAGTTTTATTAAATATTGGTTATAAATTAATTATTTAAAAAAATTACAGAGGCTTTTTAATTTTGTGATTTTTTTTTTATTTATTTTTATATGAATATTTGTTACATTATAGAATTAGCTTAATGCCTAATCATATATTGGTGATAATTTTGGACTAAGTTAAGATGAATCTATGATATAATTTTGGACTAGGTTAAGATGAATCTATGATATATTTTTAATGTATTCAAATGATTTTTTTTATTATTGTAATATTGAAATTAAAGGGAGATGATTTTTTTTGTTTTTCAAGGAAAGTTATAGGGGCCAATGTTTCCAAGTGAGCTAATTTTCCATGGTTTTCTAAAAAAAAAAAGATTTTCGAATTTCAGTTTATTCTAAAAATGATTCACCTAAATTTTATACTAATTTAGAGACTATAAAATAATTAAAAAATTTAGTATTCTTACAAAAATATTGCTAAACATTTTTTAGCTTAATATTGAGGATTAATAAGATTTTCTAACATTTTTAAACTTGGAAATTTTTTTCCATCCTTCAAATTTTCCATGTTCAATTTGAAGAAAATTTTCGGTCTTTAAAATTTCCATACTCATTTTAATTTAGCCACGTAATTCATACATTTAGTGAATTCAATTTAAATGCAAAAACACCTCATTCTCCTAGTTGCAATTAAGCTTAATTTTTTCAATTTATAAGAATTAATAATAATTTCAAATGAGTGGCCATTAATTTTTCTCATACATTTGTGTTGACTATGAATGTATGCTCTAAAACATAATATCCCAAAGTCTAATTGGTGAACAGGGACCAAAGCGATACATTGATTGATTTAATAATAGCCCAATATAAGAGATTTAAAGGGACCAAACATTGAAAGATTATCAATTTCATTAACATTGTATCCCAAATGACCCAGATGCGGGTGGCATTAACAGTTATCAATGACAAACTGCACAATTCAAACATCTGGCCTGACGGATGGCAGGCGGATGATCCGTAGGATACACATCGTAGGATGGCGAATTAAATTCAAGGCAGATGAAATTAATATCGAGCAGTCTCGAATATGGTCTGGCATTAATGCGAGCATGGCTGCACAGCAAACAAGTTGGCTTATTGGCATGGATCCGCACAATGACCTTGTCTCAGCCGCTGGTTCTTTTTATTATGAAGCAGAGCCGCTCAGCACCTCTGCTTGGTCTTTCGAGTCTGGCTGTTAGCTTGGATTTGGAAGCTCCCTGTAACTTTTCGCGCTCCTACTGTTCCTGGCCTACTTTGCCTCAGTTGCTCTCCCGACACATTTGCCTCTCTGACTATGCCTCGAAACCGAGGAATCCCACATCAAGGTAGCCACATAGGGAACATAGGTCGCCCTTCTCGCCCTGCTCCACAGAGTGTTGCCCCTATCACCTCAGCTCCCCCTTCTTCTCCGCCTCTGGATCAAGCTAGCCCTATCCCGAACAATTCACTCCAGATCTCCAGGTTTACTTTTCAAAGTCATCTCAACAGCCCTGTTTTGACAGCAAGTATTACCATAATTGTCTCGGAGGAGGAGAGCAACCAGCTCAGCTCGACTCCAACTATCTCCGCCCACTCTCAGGAAGATAATGTTCTTCAAGGGGACTTGACAGGGATGGTGTTCCATGCAGATCACATGCAAGAGGATGCCCCTGTTTCGGAAGCGCCTCAGCGGCCAATGGATCCGACTCAGAGTGATATTCTGGCCTACGGGCCGTCTCAAAGGGTAGTTGGTATTTTAAATATGGTAACTACTTCTGATGGAGGCGCACCGGCATATGAGGAAGACGGTTTCGTGACCTGGGTAGCTTCTACCAGCCAGGTGAACGAGGACAAGCCAGCTTCACCAAAACATGCATATTAATCATGTCTCTTCTCTGTCGGGTGGCCTTCTAGCCTATATGCTATGTAATTTTGGTTTTGTGTCTTTGATTCTGAAGTTAGATGTCTGTGGTGAACGAGGACAAGCCAGCTTCACCAAAACATGCAGATTAATCATGTCTCTTCTCTGTCGGGTGGCCTTCTAGCCTATATGCTATGTAATTTTGGTTTTGTGTCTTTGATTCTGAAGTTAGAGGTCTGTGTCTTGTTCATTCTCACGCAACAGGCAGTGGCAACAGCCAATATAGGTTCTACTTTTTGTTATAAATATGGCTATGATAGTTGCTTTTCTGCTTTTTTGGTTAATGAAGGGCATGCCGATCTCAGTCCTAGTAAAATATTTCAGTTTGTCAGAGCCCAAAGTCAAAATTTTGAAGTCTGTACTGTAAATTTGGTTGAAGGCTTGAACTGTAATGTCCCTGAGTTTCTGGTTGAGGAATGACCTTGGCCTCCTCTGAGGTCTTGACCTCATTGTATATATTTTTACCCCCCTTTTTTAATAGAATTAGCATTTACGAAGAAAAAAAACATTGTATCCCAAATGAATTATGTATCCCAAACTCTAATTCATGAAACTAGACCAAAGTGATACACAGATTGATTTAATAATAGCACAATATAAGATATTTAAGGGGAACAAAAATTGAAATATTATCAATTTCATTGCCAATAAAGTTAAGGGTAAAGTGATTTACAATCAATTGTCTCTCACAATAACTTATTTTGAACATAAAAGTTTAGTTAATGAAATGAACATAGAAGAATAATGAGTAAAAAGAGAATAATAAGATGTAAGTGGAAAAGATTTAACAACATTTTTTTTTGTTTTTTTATTTTTCAATATGTCAATCATCTTTTTTACCAAATGTAATATGGATTTCAATTTTATAAATCAAGAAGTAAGAAAATAAATTTTTTATATCTTTTTAAATTAAACAAAGAAATTTAAAATGCTATATTTTAGAGTAGAAACACAAGTTTTTGGTCCTGATATACAAAGCAATTTAATTACACTAGAAAAAACTCACACTCATGAGTGAATTGATTATTGTTCATTCACTTTATTTATTTTTACAAAAATATAAACAAGCATTTTGAAGGACAAAAAAATTGGAAGTTATTCAATCAATCAAAGTATTGTTTAAATCCCTATACAATAATGACATTTATCAAAGTATATCTACCTATATTTTAATCCTAGAGACCTCTAATATCACATGTTTGTAATAGTGAAATGAATAATGTTAATTTGTTATACAGATATCCAACATACAAAAAGCAATAGATATAAATCCATATAGGACAATAATAATTAATAAGATAGAATGAGTGATGGCTTTATAATGTCATGTGATAATATGTTTATATGTGTTGACTAGTCAATATTATGTTCATTATAACAAGTTGACTTGAGATGCAATGGAATGATTTGAAACATATGTACATTGTTCAATGTATTTTTTTTACTGTATAAAAGAAGGATAAATAGATGAAGAGACATATTCCACTAATAAAGGCATGTAACAACTCAGAGAGAGAGACAGAGGCATTTATTGTTTTTTATTTTTCTAAAGCAAAACACACAAGAAGAGTATTTGAAACAATTGAAATGCACACTCTTTCATGTTTGTAATTTTATTTGAGATGTAATTGTAACCATAACATTGAAATGTACAGTTGTTGAGCATTAAAATTTGGACTTCTAGTTGCCCACCTCCACTCTCAACCATATGTAGTTGTTAACATACATAACAATCATGGAACCATGCATGTTAATATTCATGGCTATCATAACCATCTGGTGTTAACAGTGTTGGGAGATAATCGTGTGTGATTTTTATTCATTATTTATTATCTAGCCACACCACCTTGTACAGCTGAATTTTCTTGCTAATTTCTACCTTCTAATTCTGGGTGGGTGTAATTCAACTGCTGAGAATCACTTTCTTCATTTGAGACAAAAGGAACCATCTTAATGCTCTTCTCTATTTGGAAGTGTTTGTGTACTCTTCTCAAGAAGTATCCATACATGACACATGCTGCATAGACTTGCCCCACTCGAACTGCCAACTGCTGTTGTGCTTTGTGCATCCCCTTTTTTGTGATTGTTGTCCCTGTGAATCGTGATGCCTTCTACATTACAATTACTAAAAACAATTTGAGATATTCCTTGTTATAGAAGAAATTTCATTTTGGTGATAACAATGTGCATAACCTTCCATGAAGATCAATGTTAATTTTAATTTTCAATGATCAACAGACCTATGTGTGTGAGATCTATTTGTTTCTTTTCATTAGTTTTCATATGAATTTTGTTGTATATTGTCTTATTTTCAGATAATATTATGTATTTTTATATTAATTTATATTTCTTGTTTTGTTTATTATAGGTATAAAATGCCACCTCTTGGTCGCCCCAAAAAGGATCTAAAACAACTTTCACTTTCTGATGCATTTGGTATCTCTCAATGTTCTAATTAACCGCATATTTCTGAAAATGAAGTATATGATCATGTGGATGAGGACCATGAATCAGATAGTGCAGAACTTCTTGAAGAGGAACCAACATCCAGGAGGTACAAAAGAACATTCAAGTCCAAATGGAAGTTGAGATTTCCAAGGGCTTATGCTGTAAAAGATTTTAATGGTGTTGAAAGGATAAAATGTTCATGGTGTGTAAAATTTAAAAGGGAAACTCCATTTGCTAAAGATGGAAGCACAAGCCTTCAAGTTAGTGCTTTAAACATCCATGCAACATCAGAGGCTCATAAATTTGCTTTGCAACTTGTAGAGGGAGAAAGTAAACGGAGTACTCTTCCAATTACAAAACATGTAGAACTAATGTTTGATGCTCAGAAAGAGAGAATTATATCAGTTATTGAGAACATGTATTTTGTTCCAATACATGATTTACCTTTGGAAGTATATAAGCCAATTTGTGACTTGAATAGGTATAAAAACACTCCTCACATGCCTCTAACAGATGAATATTCAACATATACAAATACAACATCTGGAAAAGACTTTCTAGAAGCTGCTAAGGGGGTATATTGGAAAAAATTAAAAGATGAGATTTTCCAAAGTCCATATTACTCACTTTTAGTTGATGAAAGCACTGATCGGACTATGGTGCAACATTTGATTATTTATATTACATATTTGACCAATGAAGGAAGAAGTCCATGTGCTACAAAATTCATACAATTGATACAAATTAGGGATGGAACATCATAGTCTATGTATGATGCTGTGACATCTCTTTTAGCAGACATGAATCTATCCATGACAAAGTTAGTTGGATTTGGATCTGATGGAGCATCATCCATGAGGGGTATTCGTGAAGGTTCATCTACTAAGCTTCGTCAACATGCCCCTCATTTAGTAGATATCCACTGTATAGCTCATCGAGAAGCATTAGGAGCTAATGATGCTTCATCTTATTTTGAAGAGTTGCCAGCTATTGATAAGTTTGCAAACAAGATCTATTCATGGTTAGGTAAATCTATTAAAAGACATGGAGAATTGAAAGAGCTAATGGAGTCATTTCAAATCACAAGGCTAGAAGTGTTACAAATTCATCATATTAGATGGCTTTCTAGAGAAAAAGTCATGGAAAGACTCGTTAAACTCATGTCTGCTTTGTTAAGGTACCGGGAGTTAGTGGAGAAAAAATGTATGAGATGGCTACAATATTTCAAGTTCAATTTTGCATCCACTTACTTGCAGATGTGCTTATTGAATTAAATAAGCTGAATCAAATTTTTCAAGAGGATCATGTTGACATTACATCTATTGGAACAACTTTGGATATCACTATTAGCTTGCTTTATAAGCGATTTCTAAGAGGCACATTTGGGGCAGGTGCAATGCATACATCATCCTTCTTAAATAAAACACAACAAGGAACTCTTGAGTTTGCAGATTGCACAGGTATAGTACATGTACATGAATTGAGGTTTGAGAGTTTGCCAAAGTCACAAAGATCAGGGACACTAGATGATTGCATTACGCTGGGAAATGCTTTTGTAATGAAGCTGATTGACTCTCTAAATGCAAGGTTCACAGATTTACCTATTTTTAATGCAGCTAACTTTTTTAGTCCTTGTAATTATTATGAGGATATCGATGACAGAGACTCTCAAACAAGAAGATGGTTGACATGTTTATGTGAAAAATTTAGTGCTAGAGCCTTGCTTGTTGTGGACAACATTAAATGTATGGGTGAAATGGATGAATTTATATGTACTATGTATAAATCTTACCCAAAAAAGCATATGTTTGGAGCATGGGATCTATGTGGAGGTGAAATTGAATGGTTTGAAGGATTTCCATGCTTAATGCAGCTATGATAGCAAGCAATTCTTGTTATTCTGGCTAGTACAACAGTTTGTGAAAGAGGTTTTTCAAAATTAAATCGGATAAAAAATGAGGATAGGTCAAGGATTTCTTTAAAAACATTGGATATGTTAATGTTTATCTCTCTCAGTGCACCTCATGCTCTAAATGAGGTAGATTGGAATGCTATTTATGATGAGTGGAAAGAGATGAAAACTCGAAAACCTCTTCCGCTATGAAAATAGATTGAAAGAACTAGTAAGTTTCAGTGTTTATTACCATTATTGTCTTACTCTATCGAGCACTTGAATGAACCATTTTGGTAAGCGATTTTTTTTAGTTTTATACCATTTGCCTTTTGTAAATGAAAGCATAACCATATTTTTCAAGTTTTTATGTGAAGTTTTTCTAACACATATTGAATGTAGTCATTGCAGGATATTGCACAAGATATGTTAAGCTGGAGGACCACAACCGTCAAAGTTTTATAACTGAAAGAAAAAGCTATCTTAGATCAATTTTGCGACCAAGTATAGGGACTGTAGTTCCAATAATTTGAGATGTGTAAATATTGGAAGTCTCGCTTTCCAAAAGAGTTTTAATAGACAATAGAATAGTGATTTGGTCAAATTTGGAGTTTATAAGCTAGAATTACACTGATACTTCCTATATAAGCTAGAATTTATTTTTAATTTTATAAATGAGACCTTCCATATACTTTTAATATAAGTATTTTTGTTTCTTCCTATTTTTATTTTTATTTCAATTTCATTAAGATGTAATTATGTATATATGTTTATTTTTTGTACTCATATGCAGTTTCCCAACTATGATTTTGTCCCTATAGTTGGTTCAATTGTGGCTGAGTTCAAGGTCTGTGCAATATGATCTTATGTGGTTACATTTCTCTACCACATGTGTAAGAGTAATTCATTTACTAATGCAGCCTTTGACATAGTAGTATCTTTTTGTTTGTGAAAAAATAAAAAGAAATTTGAAAATAATTTACTTTTGTCAATTGAATTGCTCTTTTTTTATGCTTTTCAATATAGAAGTGCGACCTAGATGTGTGCCCTTCTAAATGAAATTAAGACCTGCCCTTCAAATTTGATCACTCGTAGTCATGTTGAGGCTTGCCTTAATATATTTCCCAAATAAACAACATCATCGACAATAGGGTTATATTTCCCAAATAGGGTTATATTTCCCAAATAAACAACGTCATCGAGAATAGGGGTTTCAAACATCTGTAACAATTTAAGGGTCAAATTTTTTGGTCAACTATAAATTAATTTAAGGGTCAACTTCTTTTGAGAATAAGGGTTTCAAACATATGTGACAATTTAAGGGTCAAATTTTTTGGTCAACTATAAATTAATTTAAGGGTCAACTTATTTTTGAATAACGGCCAAGATAATAAAATTAGAAGTAAAATAAGAAATAATTAATAACATATATAATAACAAGATTTTTGTACTATAGTTCCATTGTTAACCTATCAAATGTAACTTACTTGGAGTTTGGAAAGTACGGATCATTTTCATAAAAAGTTGTTAATGGGTGATAAAGGAGATGACAGGTACAATGTAAGAAACATGTTATAACACAAAAAGTAAGTAAATTGTTTATTGAGAAAGCATAGGTGCACTTGTGTTGACTCTTATATGATTGAGACAAAGCACAAATTAAGGGCTAACACATCCATCATTTATATTAACTAGGCCATACACTACTCGCAGAAATAGGACGATAATTCCACGCGGTCTAACAACCATGGCCACCTCACACCATTGACTCTTGATAACAATAATAAAATTGTTCTCCATTTCGAAACTTCACATCATCGCAGCTGTCGCCACTCGCGAGCTCCAGCAGCATCGATGCTAGTGTAGCCCAGGAACCGAAATGACGGCATCCCGAGATGTGGATTTCAAAATAATTTCGTTGACATGAATTAATGGCCATGGTCTAACAACCATGAATTAACATGAATTAACGGCCATGGTCTAAAATAATTTCGTTGACATGAATTAACGGCCATGGTCAAAATAATTTCGTTGACATGAATTAACGTACGTGGAATGGTGTAACAACCATGGCCACCTCGCAGCATTGACTCTTAATAACAATAATAAAATTGTTTTCCATTTCGAAACTTCACATCATCGAAGCTATCGCCACTGCGAGCTCCAGCAGCATCGATGCTAGTGTAGTCCAGAAACCGAAATGACGGCATCCCGAGATGTGGATTTCAAAATAATTTCGTGGACATGAATTTTGGAAATGACAATGACTCTGCGTTTTCTAATCAATTTCCTAGTAAACAATCTTTAGTCCATGAGAATGAATAATATTTACCATTATATATATAAAATGTGTCTTATGAAATTTGTCTTAAGAAGTATATATATTGTTTGGAATAATATTTGATTATTATTTCTTATTTTTATTTTTAATTTTTTAAAGTTAAAAAAAAAACATTGGTTTTTAAAGAAAATTGAAGTTTGTTTAAATACAATATTTTAAGGGTTAAATATGGATTTATAGTTGACTTTAAATTCTTATCAATAGCATAAAAAAAAAAAATTAGACATATAAAAAATATAGTCATTTTATTTTAATTTTAGATTTTTTTGGCACTTCAGTTTATTGAGAAGATAGAGAGTGTTAATAATTTCAATAATGAAAAATGTGTTGTGTAACTATTTTAATTTTTCGAGTTTTTGGTTGGAATTTGACTAAATCATTTTTGCTCATATCCAAATTTTTTTGAGGGGTAGGTTCATGTTTTGTGATTTGGGGTCCAAATTCTTATAGAGTTGGTTGAAGGGAACAAAAAAATTTTCAAGGGTAAAACTCTACAAGCATATTTCTTAGCCTCTCAATACTATTCCACAATAAACTCTTTGTAATGCTATGAAAATCACACCAATCAAAATTTGTATACAAAAGTTGTACCTCCCAAAAGTTGACCTACCCTGTTGATCACCAAGGTAAAAAGTGGATTCCATGTCATGACCAATTACTCAAACATGGGTGGATAGTCACATATGCACTTCCCAAATAATTATATAGGGTATAGAAACCTAAAACTAATTGATGGTTGACACGTGCAAAATCCCTAACCCTAACCTTAGATTACTATCAAGTTATTTTGAATACTGGACCATTAGGAAATGAAGGGCTTCCATTCTTTTGTTATTGTTGTTGTTCCATACTTGAGAAAAGCATATAGGAGTGGGATATTGAAACTTAATAGAGGAGGTAGAATATTCTACAATATCAATTCAACTATAGTGTCTATTACAACTCCATAGGCATAATGTCTCTTTCTCTGTACTTGCATTTCATAACCCTTGATAATGAATTTATGTCCTCTGAATGCAATATTGAAAAAAAAAATGAAAAAAAAAACTAAATAAAATAATAGTGCAAGTTAATAAGTTGTAGATAATAATGATTACGTTAAAATAAAGTTAAAGGAAAAAAGAAAGGAACAAACAACTAATAGAGGAAGGGGACTTTGATGATTTAGGAAATCTTGAATTGAATGGCAAGGCCAAAGAGTTAGATGAAAATATAGATAATAAGTGTTACAGGTCTATTTGGACACATCACTCCCGACGATCAGATCAATACAAATAGGGTTCATCAAACTCTAATTCAATTGCTACATGCCCTAGACAAGTCATCATATTGAATGTTTTCATCCATGAAAGTTTCCTAGCTTGAAACCCTATTGAAATGCCTCCTTGGGATACCAGTGCAGCCTTGGTTAGGGGCAATTGCTCTGCATAGCAGGTAGGGCCATTCAGACCTAACATTGCATTGCACTTAGGCCCACTTTAACCTACGCTGGGGGAGGATGAGATAAGAGCTGGGCATCCTTCTAGAATGCTCTAGAATCAAGGAATATTCCCAGAAGGCTAAGGCATCATCCAACAGCTAGGTACAACAATAGTATGGCATTGTAGTCTCATCGGTAACTCCTTGATCCAAATATCATGTATACCGAGGGTTAACCCCTCTATATGATCCTACAACTCTGTCAGTGTCTCGGTCAGATCCAAATCCTGGGGAACTACGCTTCCGACATTTCTCCTCACTAGTTCACCCGCCTCCTGTTGATGACCCATTGGTCAAACAATGCCAACGTCTGTATACATGAGAACATTTTTAGTTTAGTCTTGGAAACATCGAAAAACACAAAAACATGTAAAAACTAAAAAAAATCAAAAGAACATGGTCAAAACAATTTACCTATAGTACCCCATTGAGAACCCACTGGTAATATCAAATTTGGATCTCCACGAAAATCCATCCCTGCATATGGATGCTCCTCAATGACAATATGTTGTCGATGGAGCCAACTGAATAATGCGGTAGAAAATGAGATTGATGACTGACCAACATGTCTAGCCATCAACTCGACCCATCTCTGCATTTGTGGATCTCCAGGACCAGTTAAACTCAGTGTTACATGCTGAGGTTGCATCAATGGAATTCTCTCCAAAGTAAAAGCGATCAAGATCGATCCATAGTCGAAATGTTTTTGTCTTACCACTCTTTACTTTAGTTCGTTTCTCTTTCATCGAAGAGAGTACTACCTCACACCAGTTGAATATAGTTGGCTCAAGGCAGTCGAGTGCATACTGCATGTCTTATCTATTGGCCATATGAAGTGTCACACTACATTCCAACTTTTCAATAGTAAAAAGGATTATTCGCAAGGGCATATCATGGACATCCTTGATGATTATCTTTCCATCTTTTCTAGGCTGTGTACCTGGCCGACAAAATTGTCAAATGTAGTCCCTCACTGATTCACCCCCACAAGCAAAACCTGAAAGAGAAATGGGGGCACCACGTCTCGACAATACTGTGAGAAAGTAAATATCATCGATCAATATAGGGAGCACTTTGTCCCTTATGTGAAAAACTTGTTATGCTGGATCCCATGAATAAACCAAGAACTGTAATAGTTCTAACTATTGCCTCATCCTAGATAACCTGAAATATTTGAGTAAACCACAATCTCTGAGGGCCTCAATAGTACCAGGATCATTTAGGGCAACCATATCATGTTCTTCATGTTCTCTTTCACGCCAATTGATAGCCGTTCTGATCCGATCAAAGTCTAAAATCACACCATAGGCTTAGTTAAGATCCATTTCATGCAAAAAATTGAAGAGATTTTGGGTAAGGATGATGAAACAAATTTCTAAACTGCGCCCAGTGCACCCTTGGTCTTGAGACATTGCATTGCAGAGAAGTTCCCCTTCTGCTTGACTGCACTGTATTGTAGTTTTCAATGCATTGGGGTGTGTTGATCCCAGGGCGTGGTATATTTGCCTTAGGGACCCCAAAACCCTAAAAAAATTGCCTAAAATTGAAAAAGAATGACCTTAAATGTAAGAGAAGAGGTAGATCTCCTACTTGGTCCTCACAGCACGAAGAATGATCCATAGAATCTCCCACAATTAACTGTTGAAGTTCGATGTAAAAATTGGTTCATAGCACAAAACTAAAAATAAAAATGACTTGGTAAATTCTTGTTTTATGGTTATTTCATGTTCATTAAATGAATAAACTATAGTTTTTACCTATTTTTACCAATGAAACTGGTATGTTTAATCCATTTGGTGGTTCTTTGAGCAGGTTTACAGCTGGCATAGTGAATTTGACGTCCATGATCGTAAATTGTACTTTTAACCACATAACATACTTTTATCTGTTTTTTGAGCTCTGTTAAACATCGAAAAAGGAACCCCCCTGGAGTCCTCTTTAAGCTCTTTTCAGACTCTCGAAATATGAAAATATTTCTGAGCACTTGTCCTTTTCAGCTTGTAAATAGATTGGAAATGACATCCACTAAGTATAAGTTTAACCCTTTTCCAGGCTGAGATATATTACTTACGAAAAAGGAATACGTTGATCAAACATGGTCAATAGGTTCTCTCTTTGATTATTTTATGCTTTTTCGGACTTGAGAGACAAATTTATGAAAAATAACTTATGGATTTTTCTTTTTGTCCCTTTCAAACTCTTGAAACATGAAAAGGATGGAGTTCTCATTATCGTTAAACTTGTTAAAACATCAAATAGAGACAAACTTGTCCATCATGAAAAGACCGAGTTTCACCTTTGCTAGACATGTTAAAACATCACATAGCGATGGATTGACCCGAAGGGTGGAATTATACTTCAAGAATATGTTATCCTCCTCAATCTTGTTAAACAATAAAGAGGTATTGGTCAGGAACGACTGGGGAAAATGGGAAAATGGATACATCACTTTATGGTAGCAAGTCACTCTTGAACATGACACTTTCACTTCATCTCTGTAACTATTTGGGTTGGGTTATCTGCTTTATGGTTATCATACCTATGGTCTATCACACCATCCATCACTTTGGTTTTCGTTCAATGTTGCCAACTCATTCAATGTCGCCGACATGTTCAAGAGAAGTCACTCAGTAAACTTCATCCTTTTCAATACTCATAAACCTTCATTTTCATGACTGCCATTCTTGAACATTGTGTCATCTGTCACATTCTGTCTTCAAAATCATTACACTTGTTTCATGTCGTTGATGGGGGATACATCAAGGCCCTCCTGCGGTGAGTGGCTTCTTGTCAACATCAACACATCATCCAAGAAGTTGACTTAGAAACACCCTTCTAGTACCTTTAGGCTTGCATACATCAATGGAAAATTTCTCACTTTCGGCGACAGGTTGACATCACAGGTCTTCAACGGAAAGAATTTGTATGGTGTTCAACATCAAAACATCTATTCACACCATGCAGAATGCACTGTAGTACCTTGAGAATCATTATCATTATCGGTGGTTTCTCTCGCATCTGTTAACAACTTACATCATTGGTTGGTAATCAGACGGTGTCTTCCCATGTTTGACTTCAGATCACATTTTCACATGGTTATATTCCTGCTTGAGCAAACAATTGGATGAGATAGAAGATCCTGGATCTAATTTATGAGAGATTCTTCGGCGTAATCACATAAAATTTCATTTGTCGACGCGTTTCGAACCAACTAGTGTTGTTCATCGTCAGGAAAACTTGTCCTGATGATGAACCACACTAGTTGGTTCGAAACGCATCAACAAATGAAATTTTATGTGATTTACGCCGAAGAATCTCTCATAAATTTGAAATGGATCACAAAAACCTCAATTCTACAATTGAATCCTGGATCTAGTTTCATCCATTCGGGCTGCGAATTCAGGAGAGTACTAAATCATTTGTACGATGGCTTTACACAAACAGTCATCCTAGCATGGGTCTATATCTATAAACGGCTATCTGATTTATGTACATGTAATGAAAATTTTATATGCTGAGTATGGGTATTCCTTCCCTCAGCAATTCATGAAAAATTCAAAGGTATCATGATATGATATATTGTAATTAATGCAGGTCACCATCGGCTTCAGATCCTCCTCATCACATCATAAAGCATATCACTCAACATTATCATTTTCGACTTCATGCTTTAGGGTGCAGCTGTTACAGGTATATTTGGGCACATCACTCTTGACGATCAGATCAATACAAATAGGGTTCATCAAACCCTAATTCAGTTGCTACATGCCCTAGACAAGTAATCATATTGAATGTTTTCATCCATGAAAGTTTCCTAGCTTGAAACCTTGTTGAACTGCCTCCTTGGGACACCAGCGCAACCTTGGTCAGGGGAAACTGCTCTGTATAGGAGGTAGGCTCATTTAGAACTACGCTGTAGTGCACTTAGGCCCACTTTAACCTACGCTAGGCAAGGATGAGCGAAATTGACATAGGATTTTGGGAATATTCCTTGATTCTAGAGCATTCTAGAAGGATGCCCAGCTCTTATCTCATCCTATGAGCTCGTTTTTGGATAGGCTATGGATCAATTAACCCTCTATCCTCTCATACCTTTCTCCATGGAAACTAACTATCCAATTATGGAAAACCATTCAATGCCCAATTTATGACAAAACCACTTGCATTTCCCTATAAATTGACCACCCATTATAGTGATCAGGGGGCTAGAACTTGGATATTATAGGGAAATGTTGTTGGTTTGAGACTTGAAATCATTGTCAAGTAATGTTATGCTACTCGATTGATGTGCTATTGGTGTGATGAGGGTTTGGACTAAGCTGGATGAGTGACACAGGATCAAACCATATTGGTTGTAACTTCTCCTTCTATCAATCAATAAAGTTGTTTGTTTCTTTTCCAATACTTGTGTCTATACCTATGATGAATGTATGTTCAAATGTCGTCGATTCCATTTTTTTTACCATAGATAGATCATATGCTTTGATTGTTATCGTCTTCTGCTTATGTCGGCAAGTACCAATTAAGCGAATTCAGTTTGAGCGGGAGCAATGAGAGCAATTCAAAGGAGATCAAAGGAAGCGAAGGATCACAAGTAAGTTCCTTTATCTCGTATGTCTATTGTAGGAAAAGGTTAAACATATTTGCTTATGTTGCTCTAAGTGTAACTACCCACTTAGGGAAGATGTACTTATCTGTAGGTATAAATTCCATATAACAATAAGTTGTCTCTAAATAACTTGGTTGGTAAATTCGATATCAAACCCATTAAAGAGGAAATGAATAAAGCATAGTTATTGCCTAGATCAAAATTGTGACCTAAAAAATATAACTCTATCCTTTAAACCCCATAATTTTTTATGAAAAACGTCAAAATCAACCTCTATTTCAAAAAATGGTGTTGATGGTAACACCCTTTCTTTCGAAGTTAAATTATGACATTCTATAACCATGACCTTAACAATGTCATATTGTTGCCAAAGAAAACCTTAAAATCAACACTTGAATTGAAAAGTGATGTTAATAGCAAAATTGTTTTCATTTCAAGATTAAAATCATTTCTTTCAAACCTTCAAACTTGACAATTAGTATCCTTACCACCAAAACCTTAAAATTAACCCTTATAATATTCCCATTAATATCTACCCTTTTACACATTTTATAAAATTATAACTCTAAAATGGATTATTCTCGGAACCAAATTTATACTACTAACTTAAATAAAAAAATGTAATTAATAACATTATGTCTATATTAATTTAACTTGTAACCCTTTAAAACTCATAATTCAATATATATATGATTCAAACTTTTTATAACCTAAAATATAAAATATGTTTTTAAAACATGTTTTTAAAACATAAAAAACAATGACTGAAACTCATAAACATCAAAATGTCATCATGAGGATGTGAATGAGAGCTAATAAACATGAAAATATCATCATGAAGATGTGAATGAGAGCATTTACACCCTCCTCAAAACGCATGAATTTGTAACCGCTTAAAGAAAAATCTTTGGAGCCCCCCTTGATGAGGGTTTGGGGGTAATCCCACAAAGAGAAATTTTTAGAAACTTTGAATGTAAAATATTGTAATTTTATATTCAATTTGGATTGTTTATCATTAGGTCATATATTTAATGGAAAATCTTATGTTAGGTTTTTTTTAACTAAATTGAAACCCTCTTTTTATGATGGAATTATGTTGTGTTAGTATATTATTGAAAAACATTGTAATTTAGAGATAGAAGAGGAGTGTTGTAGGTTGTAATCTCTTAATTTTTCTAGAATGAAGGATTTACTATTTCTTCACGGACATATCCCATCTTTAAATGAACCACTTAAATTTATGTCTCCTTTGTATTTTTCATTATATGTTTGATTTTCACATTCATTTTGATTTTATTGCTTTATGATTGTATTCCTAACAATTGGCATTAGAGCCGAAGGTCTATTTTGCTGATAAAACTTAGAGGAATAGAGGGTTCCTAGTTTTAGTGGGACAAATGGAAGAAGAAATTTGTAGGGTCAAAAAGTTTAATGCGAAAAAGTACTAGCTATGGAAGATGCAAATGAAAGATTATTTTTATTAGAAATTTTTATTTTCTGTCATTGGGAAGAATAAAAAAGAAGCTAATGACTATGAAAGATGTTAATGATGTTGTCGACATATCCTTAATGAGGAAATGTAATGGAAAAACATAGATGAGATGTCAAGTAATGACTTGACTATAGAGAACAGGGGAATACAATGTGAGAAAGGAAAGAGCCCAGGGAATTGTGGAAAGTGTAAGGAGGGCATATCCAAATCTAGTTGTAGGATGAAATGCTAACATTGTGGGAAGAAAGGACATAAGAAAAAAGATCATTGGTCTCTTGATGTGACAATGTGCTTTAATCATTTCAATAGATAAAATTGCTTACTCTTAGGTAATAGGATCAAGTGCTTCATTTCATGCCACACCCCTTAGGAAGTAATTTCGAGATTATGTTGAAATACATTTTGGGCAGGTTTATTTGGGTGATGATGAACTTCATAGAATTGTGGGAAACGATAAGGCATGGATAAAATTACAGAATGGAAACCAATGGTTGTTGAAGAGGTAATTCATGTTTGTTCATATAAGAATAAATCTAATTTCAATAGAGTGGATGGGAAGTGAGGGTTGTATAGTTACATTTGCAAGAAATTCATGGAAGGTCACTAGAGGATCTCTGATAATAGAAAAAGGAGAGAATATAGGTACATTGTATTTATGTACTAGTAATGTTGACCCTTCTATTGATTAATCTTGTACATGAGAAAATAAAATGTTGTGGCATCATAGGTTGAGGCACATAATTGAGAAGGGAATACAAATTCTTCACTGAAGGAAATTATTTCCAGGTTTAAAGAAGGTTTATTTGGATGTCTTTGAGCATTCTGTTTATGGAAAAAATAAGAGAGTTATATTTCTCATAGTTAGAAAGATAAAGAAGAGTGAAAAGCTAGAAATTGTGCATACAGATGTATGGAGACTCGTTCATGTATCATTTATTGGTGGATATTATTATTATGTTACTTTTTTTTTATGATGCAACTAGGAAAACTTAGGTTTCCTACATTAGAAACAAAGATAATGTCTCAGATCAAATAATGGAGGTGAACATTGTAGGAAGAAGTTTGATAATTAATGTTCATACCATGGGAGTTGTAGAGAGAAGACAATTCTTATAACAACATAAGAAAATCATGTGTCATAAAGGATAAATGAGACAATCATGGAGCGTGGAAGGAATATGAGATTCCATGTAGGATTAAACTTACAATTTTGGGAATATGTTGTCAATATTACTCTTTACTTAATAAATAGAGGACCTTCAAGTTCCTTAGTTGGTGGCATTTCAAAGGAGGAATGGATGGGTAAAAAAGGTAAACTTCTCATTCCTAAAGACT
>APFE031658135.1:6814-43132 GCA_000404065.3 Pinus taeda | reverse complement strand
ACCGGTATGAAACAGGACATCCTTACTTTCGTAGCAGAATGTGACGTCTGTCAATGCCACAAAGGGGAAACAGTCAACACACCAGGCACATTACAACCATTGCCCATTCCAGCGTCAATTTGGACGGAGATCTCCATGGATTTCATTACAGGTCTTCCAAAGTCTGGGAACAAGTCAGTTATCATGGTGGTTGTGGACCGACTGTCGAAGTATGCTCATTTCTGCGCCCTACCCCAACAATTTACACCAACTTTGGTTGCCCAAACTTTCATGGATCAGATCTTCAAATTGCATGGCATGCCCACTTCTATTGTGTCCGATCGCGACCCAATCTTCACCAGTAATTTTTGGCAGGAGCTCTTCAGAATACAAGGCACTCAACTCAAACTTAGAACTTCATATCATCCGCAAAAAGATGGTCAAACCGAAGCCGTCAACAAATGTCTAGAAACCTACCTTAAGTGTTTCACTTCAGAAAAGCAACACCTTTGGGTACAGTGGTTACCTCTGGCGGAATGGTGGTATAACACCAACTATCATGCCACCACCAAAATGACTCCCTATGAAGTAGTCTATGGTCAACTTCCACCTTCCCCTACTTCTTGTCTCACGGGGTGCTCCAAAGTACAAGTCATGGATCAACTCCTACAACACCGCGCAACCATGCTCGCCCACCTGCGCGAGAATCTTCATCAAGCTCAGAACCGTATGAAGCAACAGGCTGACCAACATCACTCAGAGCGCCAATTTCAAGAAGGGGATCGGGTCTTTTTGAGGCTGCAACCCTATAAGCAAACATCACTCAAAGACAAGGGTTGTCAAAAGCTCTCTCCAAAATTCTATGGACCATACCAAGTACTTCAGCGCATTGGAGAAGTGGCTTACAAGTTGGCTTTGCAACCTACAGCAAAAATCCACCCAGTTTTCCATGTATCGTGCCTCAAGAAAGTGATTGGGAACAATTGCCGAGTTCAAACCAGTCTACCGGAATTGGACGAGGAAGGGTCAATATGGCTTCAACCGGAACAGGTTCTAGACACACGAGACAAGCACCTGCGCGGCCGCATGATTAAAGAGGTCCTCGTCAAATGGAAAGACACCTCTCCGGAAGATGCGGGACCCAGCCACTATTCTTCAGCGGCTTCCGCCACTTCAGCCTTGAGGACAAGGCCAGTTTTAAGGGGGAGGGCATGTTAGGGTCCCACCCTAACCCCCTTATTCATGTCATGGGATCACGTCATAGTCAAGAGTCAATAAAGCCCATATTAATATTTGAAGTGGTTAACCCAATTAGTTGCAAATGGG
The DNA here is from genome assembly GCA_000404065.3 of Pinus taeda. Classification (NCBI taxonomy): domain Eukaryota; kingdom Viridiplantae; phylum Streptophyta; class Pinopsida; order Pinales; family Pinaceae; genus Pinus; species Pinus taeda. Next base: position 41,827 of record APFE031658135.1, on the reverse strand, counting down.
ACCACAATTAGTTGTAAATGGGCGGTAGTATTAAATAAAGGTTAAATGGGCGGTAGTATTAGATAGATGGTATTAATAAAACCCACGGTATTGGCCCGTGGTATTGCATGTAGGAATCATATATAAAGGATAGAGACTCCCTGCGAGGAGCATCGTGTCTTGTCTTGTAATCGAGCTCTGCTCTATTGGAGGTTGCCCCCTCGAAGAGGCCTGTGAACATTTCTCTCTGAGTAATAGAATCTTTGATATTCGTTGTTCTGGGTATATTTTCTTAACATATTCTGTGTTCTCGGTATTTTTCCGCGCATATTCTCGGTTCTGTATTGCTTTGCAGGTTAAGAAGCATAACATCCTTCACGATGTTGCTGGTCGCGCTCTCACTTTTCCCCTCAGCACGCGTTCAGCTGTGAGGTCAGTTTTTTCCTTTCTTCTTTACATCTCTGCGTTTATTATTCGGTACATAGATATCAATTGTCTTTAAAGATTGATTCATGGCGTTGTTTTGATCTGTGGCTTTGTCTCTAGTTTAGATTTTTCTATGATATGGTTCTGGCTGATAGCTTCTATTTTTAGCACTGGTGGGATTATTCCATGGTACGGTTTTATGATTGGCACATGGTCTGCATGGAATTTCCCTTCCTTTATGGAGTGGAATTCTCATTCTTGAGCATGCTCTACTGCCTTCTTTTCTCCTGGGTTTACCAATATGCTTTCGGCAGCCTTTCAAAAACTAAAGAGGCGTTTTTCATTTACAAGCCATGCACAGACATTAGGTTTAGAGTCGGCGACTGGTGGTGTATCGTCGAGGTTTATTGCTTCTGTATTGTTTGTCAAGATCCGCCATCCTCCTAGTTTCTTTCTCTGTTATGTCTAGGCTCTAGTTTTCCCTGGCGAGATCCATGCTCGGAGTTCTTTGACCTTTCTTTTTTTCCGGGATCTTTGTCTGGCTCGGAATTTTTTTCCGGGTCCGACGCTCTCAGATACTTTTTCTGATCGAATTTTTCAATATTTTCTTTGGGATTGGGATCGATGTCCTTTTCCGTCCTATCTTGTACTGAAGGTGTTATGAACTTCTAGGATCATCCTTTTTTGGGCTTTTTACCGATGGGTTGACGTCATTACCAGTTAATGCGTTATGATCCCGTCGTAGTCCTAAAGGGCTCGTTTCTTCCTCGTTTTCTGGAGGATCATTCTAGTGACGGCTTGGCATCTTCTCGATCTTTCGAGCCGTATGTCCTTTGGTCTGTTTTGATGGCAGCTTCATTATTTTCCCCTCTCGACATTTAATTATCCAGGCTTATTCTCTCAAGTGGTCATCTGACTGCGTTTAATATCTAGTACTTTTTTGGATTTGGAAATCCAATATTGGTAAGTGTCTCGTCCGTTATTCCAAGTTGAAGTCCTCGTTGGAGCCGCATGGAAGGTGGGTCTGATGTGTCTGCCACGAAGGCGTTGATTCAGTCCACGGTGATGGCTGAGAGGGCTTGGGAAAACGACACGAATCCTGGGGGGTGGCAGGCAACCCTGGATGAAGTGGTCGTTAAACCATCTCCGCATGGTGCTAATAGGGAGAAGGAGGAGAGGTTTGCCGGGGGAGAACTGTTCAGGAGGGAATGGGCTCCATCGCACATTCACACCTCTATAATAAATCCCGGAATCTGGTCAAAACCTATGCCCCTCCTTCTGCTATTATATTAGATAGCATTCATCTCTCAAAAAGAATTGAAAGTTTACAGAACCTCGCCTTGGTTGGTAGGTGGCACTTCCCGGAGATGAATGATGTCGAGATGAGGAAATGGATTGAGGTCCATTGGAAACCAGTGATAGGTTATACACCCATTATTTCTTATCTCATGAAGGAATGGTATTGTTTCCATTTTTTAAATGTCGCTGATGTTGATGCTATCCTCAAGGGTCCTTGGGTTTTCAAGAGGATTTTTCTCGCTCTTTATAGATGGTATATCAGGTATGATCCATTGAAAAATACTCCTGCTAATAACCTGACTTGGGTCAAACTCCCAAATCTCCCATTGGAAATGTGGTCTAAGGAGATTCTTGAAGAGATCAGTAACTCTATTGGCCGTTTTGTTTACGTTGATCCTTGGTGCCTTGGTGAGAAAGATAAAATAATCGCGTGGATTCTCATTGAAAAGGCCTATAGGGGTGGTTACCCTAATCACATTGAGATTGCTTGGAGAGGTTTGAAGATCAATCAAAGATTGGACTTTTGGGGCATTCCTTTCCGTTGTGTCGCTTGCCACAAAACGGGTCATCCCATTAAAAATTGTCCTCGGAAATTTGCTCCCAAACACAGAGTTTTTCATCGAAGGACGCGGACAAATCTCTCAACGAACAACTTATCTGTGACTGATCTATTGGATGAACAGTTGCCTTCCAATCCCGCTTTTAAATCTTCCGCTTCTCCGTGGGTTTCTGCTCATGTCATCTCACCGACTCTTGATTTTTGTCCTGGTGGTCGATTAATGCGTGATCGACCTATGATGAAGAGCCCCCTTATTTTTCATTGTGAGCCTGTTCCGAAACCGAGAGACGACTCCGCTATTCCTTCCCCTCCTCCCCTTCATCTCAAGGACCTATCTTTGGATTCTCACCCCATTCCCATTTCGTCCTCCTCCCCGACTCCCGATTTCAACCCCTTGTCCTCTGTGAAAGGAAAAGAACCGCTTGTGGCTGCCACACCTGTTAACTCCCCTGTATCGTCCCCAGTAAATATATATGAAAGCGATTTAATCTTTCTCCTTAGTCGAAAATCTCTTGAATTGGAGGCTCTTACTATCCATAAGCCATCGGATTGTGTCTCCCCTTTCATAAGTCTGAAGTTTTCTAAGAAAATTACTGTGAGGAAGAAGTCCCGGGGGGGAGCTGACATTTTAGGGGGAGGTTTATTATTACAGACAGCGGGGTGAGGAACCTATCTTTGGTCGACGTTCCCATTTATGATATGATGACATCACAACCTCTTAGAGAAAATGCGGTTGGTGAATCCTAAAAATGATAGTCATTGTTTCTATGAATATAAGAGGTCTCGACGCTGACCTTAAATTTTTAGCGCTAAAAGACATCTTCTACTCAGCTCGTCCGAAATTAATTCTTATTCAGTAAACTATGCATTGTAGGCATGCATCCATTTCATATTTTAGAAAAATGTTTCCATCATGGCATTTGGTGGCTTCCGAAGCTAATGGACTGTCCGGGGTGCTTGCCGCTCTTTGGGATCCTCAGTGGATTTGTGCCAAAGCCTACAAGTGTTTTGTTGGTATTTTGATCTCTGCCTACATAGGGGGAAATGGCTTCCCCATTAACATTTTAAACACCTATGTGCCATACAAGAACATAATTCCTTTCTGGGAGAGGTTTTTTGCATCAGATCTTTTTGATATCAAGTATTTGATGATCGCAGGTGATTTAAATTTTACTTTAAGCCCTGATGAATGCTAGGGATGTTGCAGGAAAATGGATCCACTTGCTGACTGCATAAAGTTTGAACTTATGAACAAAAACTTTGTAGACATCATCCCATCGGATATGAAGCCAACATGGGATAATGGCAGAGCAGAGAAGGCATATATTTCCAAAAGAATTGATCAGTTTATTGTGCATGTTGGCATTTTAGATAAATTGGGTATACCCTTTTCCTTGGTTGGGAATGCTTTTGTTTCTGATCATCGTCCAATTTTTCTAAACTGGCGGGAAAAGGGATATAGGAAGGGGTATCCTTTTAAATTCAATAGAACATCTTTAGATGATCCTGAATTTAATGATATCATTTCCAAAGCCTGGATGGATTTATCTGCTCGTGCAACACTTCCCCCGTTTTTTACTTTTAGAGACAAGATGGTGGCTGTGAGTAAGCTAGTTAAAAAATGGCAAAAGGACAAAAGGAGGAAGGACAGACAGGCACTTTAGGATACTCAACGGGAGCTGGACAACATTATTAAATCCATGGATTCCAAATACCGTCCCTTCGACACAAAATGCCAAATAAGGGAGCTGGAAAGGAGAAAACACTCTTTGCTGAAGCAGGAAGAATCTGCTTGGATACTTAAAAGCAGAGATTTATGGCTCAAAGAAGGGGACTAGAATATGAAATTCTTTCATAAATTTGCTAATGCCAGACACGAGAAAAATACCATCTGGAAGATCAGTGATGGAAATGGGGGTTTTTATGTTTCTCAACAAGACATTTCTAGCGAAGCTGTCCAACATTTTAAGAATCAATATTGTAGAGGGAAGGGTAGTGCTTTCCAGGACACCCTTTGGGGTATTGAATTGGTCCCTAAAATGTTCGATGATGAAAAGAACGAGTCCCTATTACAGCCAGTTACAAAGAAAGAACTGTATGGAATCCTGAAGGCCTTTAAAAAGGACAAATGTCCAGGCCCGGACGGCTGGACTATTGAATTTTATACCCATTTTTTTGATATCATTAAACAGGATCTTCTAAGGATGGTTGAGGCTTCTAGAATGACTGGGAGCATCCACCACATCACGACATCCACTCTGATTGCTTTAATTCCTAAAAAGGTGGACGCGGTCTCTTTTCATGATTTTAGACCGATATCATTATGCAACATATCTTTTAAAATCATCTAAAAAATTATTGCGGAGAGAATTAAAGGAACTCTCGGTTCCTTCCTCTCCAAGGACCAACATGCTTTTCTAAAAGGGCAGAACATTCTGGATACTGTGGCAAATACTCAGGAATGCTTGTTCTCTATGATTACAAAAAACATGGACGCGGCCATATTTAAAATCGATCTACAAAAGGCTTACGATTGTTTAGACTGTGGTTTTATCAGATGTTTATTGGTGAAGATTGGTTTGAGGCCAAATGCCATCCAATGGATCATGGCATGCATAGAAAATGTTAATTATGTGGTTATTATCAATGGCATTCCTTCCCCATTCTTCCTTGCTAAAAGAGGCCTTCGACAAGGATGCCCCCTCTCACCTCTTCTTTTTATTCTGGCCATGAACTCCCTCAGCATTCATATTAATAAGGCGGTTTCAGAAAACAGATGTAGGCCTGTCAAGATTTGTAGGAACAATTTCATATCTCACAACCTTTTTGTGGACGATGTGCTTCTATGTGCAATGCTCTGTAGGGATTCGTGGATCTGTTTATATGACATCCTTGAAAGATTCCAAAGAGAAACAGGACTTATTATTAATAAGTCGAAATCCACCCTTTTACACAATGATTCCAACATGGATTTGGTGTTATGGATTGCAGCTTTGTTTGGGATAGAAACTATATCGCTCAAGGATGGCCTTAAATATTTGGGTTTCCAACTAAAAGCTAAAGGTTATTCTAAAAATGATTGGCATTGGTTAATTGAAAGATACTATAAAAAGATTTCGGATTGGGAATACAAGAGTTTTTCTTTGGCTGGCAAAATTATATTAACACAAGCGGTTTTGTCTCAGATGGCCATCTATTGGGCTCACTTGTTCTACCTTCCTGCAAGCATCATACACAAGATGAACAAGTTTTTGGCTAATTTTATCTGGGGTGGAAAGTTAGATCTATAGAAATTTCATCTTGCCAAAATGGATAGTATCTCATTACCCAAGCGTCATGGAGGTTGGGGACTTATGGATTTAAGGATATTTGGCCAAGCGCTTCTATGTCGAACTTTATGGAGAGGTATCTATGGTGAAGGTCCTTGGAGTAACATGGTTAATATGAACTATTTGAAAGAGAAACATCTGGAATACTGGTACAGATCGGGGTTGATTGGGACAAAGTAGGGTTCTGCTATTTGGCTCAGTCTTCGGAAGATAGAGCAGTACTTTTTAAAGAACCTGAAATGGAGGATATACTCTAGAAACATGATTTAATTGGCATCGATCCCACTTTTTGTGGTCACAGTGACATTATCATCCCCGGGAATCTATTATCTTTGCTACATAGGAGTGGTGTCTTTTCTTGGGATAAGCTCATATCTACTTGGCATGGCTCTACCCCTGTTTGGAATGACGCAAATGACCTTTGCTTGCTGGATGATTTGGGCGTGGCTTGGAAATCTATCGCAGATATTATTGGCTGTCGTGGGCTTCGACGTTTCGGGCTGGCGGATCACCTTACATGGTCCGTGCCAAATGCATAGCTGTCGGCGCAGGTTTGAGACATATACTCTGGCATGATCCTTTCGAAGGTCTCTCCTACTCGTGAAAATCTTCCTGTGGTCTACTGGAAGGCGGGATGCCCCCTGAAAATTATCTACTTTGCGTGGCTGGTGTTCTACAACAAGAACCTGACTTGGGACAATTTAAGAAAAAGAAGCTGGCACGGTCCTAGCAGGTGTTCGATGTGCGAATCTGCCGAGGAGCCAAATTTCCACACGTTCTTCCAATGCACCTCTACTCGACAAATCTGGTAATGTCTTGCTTTTTTTTACGGTTTCCCTCGCGTTGATTTTATTTCTTCCCATGCAGCATTCGTATGGTGGAGTAGGCAAAGAGTTCCATGGTGTTTTCTCATCTTAATTTTTCTATGGTGCGCTTGGAAATGGCGGAATTCAAAAATTTTCAATGACTCAAGGGATCCTCTTAAGTCCATCCTGCAAAACATCTTTGCCATATGGAACACGGTCTATGTAAGCATAGATGTTTGAGATCTCTTGCCTTATACATGAGATCTCATGTATTTTTTTGTTGGGTTTTTTGGTCCTACCTCTGATGTTGCCCCCGCAACGCCTCTTATATGTTTTTTGTTTTCCATTTTACAGTACTATGTGAATGTTTTTTGTTTTCTAGATGTTGTAACAACTCTAAAGGACTTTTGCAGATGTATCTGCACCTCTGCCTATGGCTGATAATTGAGACTTTTTCTGTATATTTTCGAAGTTTTATATTGTCTCAATATAAAAAAATGATGCTTTTTTTCTCTCTGAAAAAATGTCCACTATACAATACATGAAAATACAAGTATAAAGTAATACTAGAACACCTACATTAATAAATGTGGTTGAAATATGCCGATAAACGTTAATGATAAGATTAGTATATAATAAACAATATCTATAATAATAAATAATAATAATAAATAATATAATGTTATTATTATTATTATTATTATTATTATTAATCTCTAAGTTAGTCATAGGGTTAATAGTACAACCCTTGAATTATTAATCCCCTGGTTTATTATTATTATTTATATTACTATTATTAATTAATTAATACTATTATTATGATTATTAATTGTAATTACTTAATAATAATAATAAAACCAATGGATTAATATTATAAACCTAATGGATTAATAAACCCTAATTTTGTAATGTTGAGAGGAAACATTGGATTTATTTTTGTACCATGCAAACGTCACAATATGAAACCATTTTGTAGTGTCATAGTGTGATGTTGAAAAATTCCAATTTAATGTAAGTTTCCAACAATGATTGTTATATTTCTTGTCAAATTGTGACAATGTTTTTCGTAATGCGGCATTAGATAGATTTATTCACCATTAAAATGTAACCACATTAAACCTTGATGTTATAAATGCAAGGGATTAATGTTATAAACTGAAGGGATTAATATTATAAACCCAAGGAATTAATAAACCCTAATTTTGTAATGTTGAGAGGAAACATTGAATCAATTTCAATGTAATGTAACATTGAGATAATGGGTATTAGATTGATTTTTATCATGAAACAATGTTTATCACAATGTTGGATTGATTTTTGTTCAATGCAGATGTCACAATATGAAGCCCTTTTGCAGTGTCCCAATGTGACATTGAAAACTTGCAATGTAATGTAAGTTTCCAATAGTGATTTCCATAATGTTTGTCAAATTGTGTTAATGTTTGTCATAATGCGATATTGGATAGATTTCTTCACCACTCAAATGTCACAACATTAAAACCTAATGTTATTTTAAACATAAGGGATTAATATCCTAAACCCTAGGGATTATAAACCTAAGGGACTAATATTATAAACCTAAGGAAATAATAAACCCAAGGGATTAATATTATAAACCAAGGAAAATTTTAAGGATGGAAAATTTTCTTGAAGTTTAGAAACATTGGCGAATCTCACTAATCCCTAATATGCAAACTATAAATTTTTCAATGATATATTTGTAAAATTATTCAAATTTATAATGATTTGTCATATAGCCACTATATAATGTTGGCGATTTTTACGGTAAAATAATTTTATATTCTAAAATTTGGGCGAACCATCTTTTATAAAAATTGGAAATTGGCGAATTGTTTTTTGGAAAAATCATGGAAAATTAGCCCACTGGGCGAACATTAGCCCCTAAAATTTTCCATGTTATAAACCCAAGGGATTTATAAACACTAATTTTGTAATGTTGAGAGGCAACCTTAAATAAATTGTGATGTAATGTAACATTGTAACAACATTAAACCCTAACATTATTATAAACCCAAGGAATTAGTAAACGCAAGCGATTAATATCATAAACCCTAGGGATTGATATTATAAACCCTAGGAATTTGAAACCCAAGGGATTAATAAACTCTAATTTTGTAATGCTGAGAGGTGACACTGAATAAATTGCAATGCAATGTAACATTTTGACAGTGAGTATCACATTAACTGTCATCTTGCAATAATGTTTGTCATAATGTGACATTGGATTTATTTTTGTATCATGCAAACGTCAAAATACAAATCCCTATTATAGTGTGGCAAGGTGACATTGAAATATATGCAATGAAATGTAAGGTTCCAAAAATCATTGTCATATTCTTTTGTCACATTGTGACAATGTTTGTCACAATGCAGCATTGGATAGATTTATGCACCATTCAAACATCACAACATTAAACCCTAATGCTATTATAAAACCAAGGCATCAATATTATAAACCCTATGGATTAAAAACCCAAGGGGTTAATATTATAAACCATAGGCATTTTAAACCCAAGTGATTAATATTATAAACCCAAGGAATTAATAAACCCAAGGGATTGATAAACCCTAATTTTGTAATGCTATGAGGCAACATTGAATAAATTGCAATGTAATGTAACATTGTGACAATGAGTATTAGATTAATTCTTATCTTGCAACAATGTTTGTCACAATGCGACATTGGATTGTTTTTTGTACCATGAAAACATCACAATACAAAACCCTATTAGAGTGACACAATGTGATGTTGAAATATATGCAATGTAATGCAATGTTCCCACAATGATTGTCATATTGCTTGTCATATTACAACAATGTTTGTCACAATGCAACATTGCATACATTTATGCATCATTCAAACATCACAACATCAAACCATAATGTTATACCATATATTATAAACCCTAACAATATAAAACCAATATTATAAACCCTAACATTGAACCCAATATTAAAACCATAATAATAAACCCAATATTACAAACCTTAATATTTAGACCAACATTATAAACCCTAATATCCAACCCTAATGTTCTAATGTGACAACGCAACCCAAGTAATTTCATATTGGGTTTAATAAACCTAATATGAAACCTAATACTGGAAGCTCTGATTTTAAACACTAATTTTGAAATGTTGAGAGGGGAAATTGAATAAATTGTAATGTAATGTAACATTGCAACAATGAGCATGAGTTTGATTATTATCTTGAGATAATGTTTGTCACAATGATTCACCATGGTAGTCATGTTGACTATTGTTGACTATGATGCCCATGTTGACTATAGTTGACCATGTCAACAAAAATCAACCATATTTAACATGCGTTAATGTATAAATATTATAAACCCTAAAATAGTCAACCACATTTTCTTTTATTGCTTGTCACATTGTGACAATGTTTTCCATATTGTGACTTTGGATAGATTTCTTCACCATTCAAATGTCTCAACATTAAATCCTAATGTTATCATGAACCTAACGAATTAGTAAACCCAAGGGACTAATATTATAAACCCCAGGGATTAAAAACCCAAGAGATTAATATTATAAACAATGGGGTATTAATTTTCTAATGTTAATAGACCACATTGGAGCATAGTTGACCATGGTTGATGTTGATATTGAACCATGGTTGATTTTCATATTCAGACAATCTTTGTCAGAATGTGACATTGGACCATGGTTGACCATGATTATAAACCCAAGGGATTTATATTAAACCCAATGATTAATATTATAAACGATATGAATAATATTATATCCTAGGAATATGAACCCTTATATTAATAAACTCAAGGGATCGATATTATAAACCCAAGGGATTAATACAAAATACCCAAGGGATTGTAAACCAAAAGGAATAATATTCAACCCAAGGGATTAATATTATAAACCCAAGGTATATAAACCCTAAGATAAATATTATAAACCATAAAATAAACATGGTTGACCAATGATTTACCATGGTTGATTTTCATATTGACACAATCTTTGTCGCAATGCGACGTTGGACCATTGTTGACCATGCGTGACCATGGTTGTCAAAATGTGACATTGAACCATGAGACAATCTTTGTCACAATGTGACCATTGTTGTTCACCATGGTCGGTCGTGATTGATTTTAATATTGCGACAATATTTCTCACAATGCGACATTGGACCATGGTTGATGATATACCCAAGGGATTGATATTATAAAACTAGGATAATAATAGACAAAAGGGATTAATACTAAAACCCCAAGGGATTAATATTAAACCTAAGGGATTTGTAGCCACCCCCTCCCATATTTCCCCAAATTCACTAGCATGTTAGGGTAAACATGAGACAAAGACTTACTATGACATGACCCAACCTCCTCGCTTCACTTACGAAAGTGAATCCAACAACTGAAAACCTATAGACATCCCTCAAGTCTGACAAGACACTCAGGGGTCAAAGAACCACCCTTGGTGACCAAAACCTGAGTTGGATATTTTTTTCACTGACCTAGGCCCATAAATGCATGCATGAAAAGGAAAGGGTGTCGTTATATCCCTCCAACCGCACACACAAGCCTCTTTCCCTGTAGTTATAGCCCAAAAGTGCCACTACAGAGGTTGTAGTCCCAGGATCTGAGCTACTTTTCCAGGTCAACCTCTAGGGAACTGCCAAGACCTGCCTATAACTTCTAAGAGTGATAAATGACATAATGACAATGTTATTCATATAAAAATTGAACAAGGGATTGTAATAACCAGACCTAACAATGAGATTTATTTTTTCAAACATATGTTGGACATGTAAGCTATAGGTCATGAATGAATATCTAATCATAGGAGTTTGAAACTTATCTGAGAATCACCAAGAAGGCCTAATGCCCTCTCATAATAGCTACAATAACACTAGTTAACCCATGCATTCATTAATCATGAAATACTTATCAAATATTGAACAGGTCATAGCTGGAGAACATTACAAATATAATCTTATAACCAACATATAACCAGATTAATAACTATGACAGAGCATCCATAAAATCACCATAATAACAAGTACAAGTGATCTTAGATTACAATAGGAAAATAACTCTTATTAACTTATATAAAATCCAACCAAGTCAAGGACTTCTACGTTCGGATTAGTGGTATCAGAGTGGCTGCTCTTTCTTTGTTTTTCTTTGCATGTCCCAAATGAGGTCAAGGTATAAGGAGTTAGGGCTCGATCTCATTGAACTGTTGCAAGATCAGCCTTGCAAAACCCGAAGACCTCCCATGGTAGAAGGAAAGAAAGACGAGGGGACAAGAGATCCTTTCAAAATGTTGCTCGAGGAAGCCCTCGCGTGACATAGGGATGCAATGATGGATAACTTTGCCCAGATCCTTCGACGACTACCCATTGATGATGCATCTTCATCCAACAGCCACTCTGAAGGTGCCAATCCCTTTAAGGTACAAGTTAACTTCGATATTCCCATATTTGAAGGCTTGATAGATGCAGACGTTGTAGATAAATGGTTAAATTTGTTGGAAGGATATTTTTTAGTTCATGACTTTTCCAATCAGGAAAAGATTACTTTTGCACTTCTCAAAGCCACCCCACACGTAGAGGACTGGTGGGAAACATACTGCGAACAAAAGGATGAGAGTGAACCCTCACTGTTTTCAGCAACACCCACTTGGGATTCTTTTTGAGACGTCATCAAGGAACAATATTACCCTATCGGTAGCTATGAAGATAAATACATAAAGTGGACCACATGACGGTAGGGAAGGGACCAAGATGTGCTAGAGTTCACAATTTTTTTCCATAGCCTTCGCACGAAGTTGGGTATCAAGGATATTGAGTGGCATTTTGTGCTCAAGTACCGCCACTATCTACACAAGTACATCCAGGACAAGATGGAGTTCCTAGACATTTCCTCGCTCAGCACTGTGTACCGATACAATCTCAAGATTGAGCATAAGTTTAAATGGAATAAGCGAGACTTTGGATCTACAAATCCAAAGCAAGGAAAAGGCACCCCCAAACCACATAACAAAGGACCAAGCTAAGGTGGGGTTACCCAGGACACCCCACTGGAGCCGCAAGAAAATAATATCACGACGAAAAACTGAAAGAGACAGTATTGGGGGTCCAAGTGGAATAGGCGGGTGGCCACCAATATCCACCTGGATCACGGATGATCCAAAAGTATTAGCCACAAACGATGGGCCTGTTTGCGAGAGAAATAATGTGCAAAGAGGACCAAAACCCAATATAATATGAGGGAGTGTCCAAATCGGCTTTTAGGGATTCCGGTCAGCAGAATAATCGACAACGTCTAACTCCATTTTGACATCTATAGATAGAATCAAGGATGTTGATAACGGTTGAAGAAAGGGTAGGGTGTCAGCCCACAAGTCATCACGGTGAGCTCCTCACTGGAGGAATATGGTGATAGCAACTATGGCGACAACAAAACGCCAGACCCCCTGCTACCCTAGACCTTGTGGTGCTTCAGTGTGGAGAGCCATCCTCTTTTGTTCATATACTAGGAACAATATGACAAACCAAGGGAATGCTGCCTCTATTTGAGAAACTAAAGTTTTTTCACATCCTAAGAGGTCAAAACAAGGAAGTTGATATGAAAGCCAACAAGGTCTGCCAAATTAAAGAAGAAAGAAGAAACGCAAATGAAATAGAGGGACACTTCCCTATTCCCTAATTCCTTAGATGAATATCCTAACCCTGAAAGTTAATCTTGACCCCTATATAAAAAAATTGGAATCATAGGTCAAAAATCAGGGTTCTAATGGTTTTTTCTTCCATATTTCCCCTCTACGTATGAAGACTCAAGAAACTGTTGGTTACATCCTCTCCTTCAAGGTTCCCTCCTGCTGCCCTCCCCTCTTCCTCCTCTCTCGCCATATCATCCTCCCCCCTTCCCCACGCCCTCCCCTCTCCCTCCTCTCCCGACACATCACACTAATCCTGACCCACCTCTCTCAACCATCTCAGCCTCCACTGTTGCTCGCCCTTCTTCACCCTTCCTCCTATCCTCCACAACCCAGTCACATCCACCCTCTAACTTATCGCCCTTTCTCCTTGCCTCGTTGTTGCATTCCTCAGCATGATGACCTCCTCCATTTGCCTCATGCTTGTAGTTCTAAGCATGTTGAAACACTTGGTGTAGCCTTGTGCCTAAGAGTGGAAACTTTGTTTATCGCTTCTTGTATCTAGATCCGTAGCAGGTGCATTCAAGGAACAAACATGTCAAATCTCTCTGAAATAAAACTGGATTTACTCCCACTGCCTTGGATCAGATGGTTCGCACAAGGCGAAGTGAAATTGGACAAGGCGGAAGTCGTTTCAGCAAGCATGATCATCATGGTGGGTCACTGGGATCCATGAGGTAAGCCCTCAATCCCATACTTCTTCATATGGCTAAGAATCAGAAACATATATAAATGGATGCATAACAGTTTAATCTTATGCAAAAGGAGAGGGTTTGTCTCTGTCCTGGTTGGTGTTGGCACAAGGACCCCTTGACAGGGCTTGTGTAGTCATGGAATTCAAGGGATTTTTATGGTTGTGGAGACAGAGAGAAGTCATCCTCTAAAGTGTGTTTTTTTAAATAGAGAGTGGGTCAATTTCGATTTAGTTTATTAAAGAAAGGAAATTGAGGAGGAGTGGGAGCAGTTCAGCTTCTGTGTGGTCATTGTTGGGTTCCTTGTTTTAGTGTGTTCAACAGCTGAATCAATGGACACAATGAGTCATTCGCATGATGAAGTTTCAGTTTCTAGCTCTTGGGTCCATCGTCGTCCTCACTCGGGAAGGATGGATATTCGTTCAGACAAGAGGTGGGTGAGGAGCCCTCCTCACGAAGATTTCATACCACACAACTGTGAGATTTGTGCCAAGGAACACTTCAAACTCAGGGAGGGATTGGCAGTTATACAGAGGTATCTTCAGCAACAGTAGCAGGTGTATGAAATGCAAGAGAGGCAGATTGAAAAGAAACTAAAGATCTGACAGTTAGAAGATGAAATTAATGCTCGACGAATTCAAATTGAGGATCTTCAAATCAAATTGGAAAGAAAGAACTCCGAGTCCGAAGATGAAACAACATGAATAGACTTCAATCATCCAACTACCATGGAGGACTAGCCAGCTTCTTGTGTTTGTGTTTTGATAACGAAATATAAATGTATTTTCTTTTTAAATTAGTTTTGTAAGGTATAAAGTAGTTATCAAGAAAAAACTATGTAGTTTTTTGTAATTTTGGAAAGAAAATGCATCTTGATGAAATGTATGCAAACTCTAATGCCCATGACTAGAAATGTACTCAATATGTAAATCCCAGTTTTTTTTCCTGAACAGGCACGGATTTAATATAATCCTCTACTCTAATTATTATTGATATTATATTTTATGACTTAAAATTGAATGTTAATTTATTATTAATTTGTTTAATTGATATTCATATTAGATTTATTATAAAACTGATTTAAATTTACTATTAATTTTTATCTAATAAATTGTATTATGGTGATTGTCTGCAAGAGGTTGAATTTCCAAATTGATGATCAAAATGAGAGATTCTATACTAAAATTAACTTAGTTTATAAAAAATTAGCATTTTAAAACCGGACAAATATTTAGTATGGAAGCACTAAAACTTTGACAACAAATCCAAATATCATAATAATTGCAATACTTGAAATCTTTGAAGAAAATAACTCAATATCATTTTTATTTTTTAAATTTTATCATAGTTTTATTCAAGAAAAAAAATACAAAAAGAGTACAATATACACATTAGTGGAACCAGGCAAGTTTTTAATATACTTGGAGCTTGGAAAAAGATACAATATACACATTAGTATAGCCAAACAAGTTTTATATTATGGGCGTACTTAAACTTGCGAAACTTGCTCCAAAATTTCTTTGAAATTACATTACTTTACGTCTTTCAAAAAATGTGTTAGCATTACAACCATTTAAATTAAATTCTTCTTTTGACTAACTTATCTTTCACAAGCGGCCTAGCCATCCATGGTGCAGATTTTGCGCCGTTATTACACTTTCTTTTAAGCTTGATTCCCCTAAATTGATATTGACCCCGTGAAATATGGGTGGAGCTAAACGTTAGGATCATTAAACTGAAACGAATTGTTGACTAAATATTACCATGGGGATTGTTGACTTTGATGAGTGTTCGATAGTCCAACGTTCAAAATTCAACACATCAGAGCCCTTCAAAGGGCCTCTGGCACATCAGAGAAGCAAGGAGAAATTTTTACCCATCAAAAAAAAATTTAAATATGATTTTTGTCATTAAAAAAAAAAAATTGGAATAATATCTTAAATTTTTTTAAGAAGGGCTATTAAATTTTCAACCCTTTTTTTAAATTTCATTTTTTTTGAAATTAAGATTTTAAGAATGTTAAATTTGGGAATTTCCTTTCATGTTAAAACTTAAATTCCATTGAGAAACTCCCATTTCAAAAACAACAATTTCTTTTTGAGTTGTTTTTTCTAATTCTCCATATGATGCAAGTTCTTATTACTTTATTACTTATTATGTCAAAATTACCTTTTCATACCATTACATTTCGCAGTTTCTAAGTTGCTCCGATTTAAAAAACAACAGTTTCTTTTGGAGTCGTTTTTCTAATTGTGCATATGATCCAAGTTCTTATTAATTATTATTTCACAATTACGCTTTGATACCATTTCATTTGGTAGTTTCAATTGAGAGCCACTAGATGTCAATATGGGTCATGTATGGGGTCTGTAATTTTACTGGGTTGTGCCTGAAGGCTGCCCAAAGCAAGGTTTGACAACGATTTAAGCTGGAGAGGAGCATAGATTCATGATTCAACAAACACCTGTCAAGCAAGGTTTAAGCACAATTTATGCTTGGAGAGGAGCGCATTCCACAGGCTTCCTAACGTACTAGATTTTATTTGTTTACGGATTCCCAATTCTTGGTATGTTTTCATATTCCCAATTTTTGAATGAGTTACTTGAATCAGTGTTAGTAAATGTGCTAGTGACTTGGAGTAAGATACTAGTAATGAGAGAACAAATTTATCTTTGTTCATAATAATTCTAGATGCCACTCCAAATCTGGAAAGTATATTGTGGAATTCTTGTAGTTTGCTTACTTTATTTTTCTAGAAAACAGCACGTCATCCACAAACATGAGATATGAAATACCAGTGGTTCTTATTACCTGACATCTAGCAATTAATCCATTTTCTCTAGCCAATTGAATGCCTCTGCTCATACCATCAATAACTAAAATAAATAGTAACGGAGAAGGGGAACAATCTTGTTTTAGTCCCTTGTAGAGTTTGAAGAAATTAGTCGGCTTCTGGTTGATGAGTATTGATAGTTTTTTTGAGGAATTGCATGTCATAACGTAACAAGATTAGTCCAGATCGGTATAGCAGGAAATTCTCTATGATCTGTAAATAAACATGTACTCATTTTTAATCAATCAATATCATATTATCTCCCCATCAATATCAATATTCAATAGGATGGTCCATTTCATCATCACCCTTTCGTTTGAACTTAGAGTGATCTTTCAATTGCAATACAAAAACAATGTCCCCAGTTACAATGCCGGTGCTTCATCAGCTTCACCCTGAAAGACTATCCTCTATCCATGCAACAGTCCCTTCTCGACATGTACCTCTGGTACTTTCTTGTCTTGAACAACTTTGTTCCCTTTACATTGACCACACTCATCCTTGCCACTCATTGTCTCGTCTGAGCCTCTACAATCGGAACAGACATGTTGCATTTGTTGTATCATGCCAGGAACCAGTTGCCTAATAGAGACCTTCATACCAGAAATATTTTGAAGTGAATAAAATATTTCACAAATGTGCAATTAATATAAGAAATTAAATCTCCAAAAATCTGCCCGGTGAATTTGAATTAAATTAACTTCACCAAATATTGAATCACCATATTCCAATTAAAGGATGTCCAAAAAATGAAAGCAGAGACAAACTAGTGAATAGTGGAATCCGACAGTGTCCCCGTTGATTAAAAAAGAGTTGGTCCTAGTAACTGGCCATTTACAATGACTATATCGTGCATTTGGCATAATCACTGAATAGGGGTGATTTCAATCTGTTCCAATAAATTGAGATTGTAACAATATAATGAGAAGGAATTTAGTTCAAATCATAGTTTGATATATGCCCATTAGTTTATTCATCTCCTTTCACTCATAAATATTATATAAAATTTTCACAATATATTAATAAAGAGTTACGAGAACAAGAAGACATCACAAATAGCATTATTTTACGTGAATTTTTTTTAATGGATTTGTTACAAATACTTTATTAATATATATTTCTATGTTATTAATATATATAATTAATAAAAAATATAAGTTAAAATAAAAATATGTAAATGAGAGTAAATGTTTTGTTTAATTTTAGTTTTATTAAATATTGGATAAATTAATTATTTAAAAAAAATGATAGAGGCTTTTTTAATTTTGTGATTTTTTTTATGAATATTTGTTATATTATAGAATTAGCTTAATGCCTAATCATATATTGGTGATAATTTTGGACTACGTTAAGATGAATCTATGATATAATTTTGGACTAGGTTAAGATGAATCTATGATATATTTTTAATGTATTCAAATGATTTTTTTTATTATTGTAATATTGAAATTAAAGGGAGATGAATTTTTTTTGTTTTTCAAGGAAAGTTATAGGGGCCAATGTTTCCAAGTGAGCTAATTTTCCATGGTTTTCTAAAAAAACAAAGATTTTCGAATTTCCGTTTATTCTAAAAATGATTCACCTAAATTTTATACTAATTTAGAGACTATAAAATAATTAAAAAAATTAGTATTCTTACAAAAATATTGCTAAACATTTTTAGCTTAATATTGAGGATTAATAATATTTTCTAACATTTTTAAACTTGGAAATTTTTTTCCATCCTTCAAATTTTCCATGTTCAATTTGAAGAAAATTTTCTGTCTTTAAAATTTCCATACTCATTTTAATTTAGCCACATAATTCATACATTTAGTGAATTCAATTTAAATGCAAAAACACCTCATTCTCCTAGTTGCAATTAAGCTTAATTTTTTCAAATTATAAGAATTAATAATAATTTCAAATGAGTGGCCATTAATTTTTCTCATACATTTGTGTTGACTATGAATGTATGCTCTAAAACATAATATCCCAAAGTCTAATTGGTGAACGGGGACCAAAGCGATACATTGATTGATTTAATAATAGCCCAATATAAGAGATTTAAAGGTACCAAACATTGAAAGATTATCAATTTCATTAACATTGTATCCCAAACTCTAATTCATGAAACTAGACCAAAGTGATACACAGATTGATTTAATAATAGCACAATATAAGATATTTAAGGGGAACAAAAATTGAAATATTATCAATTTCATTGCCAATAAAGTTAAGGGTAAAGTGATTTACAATCAATTGTTTCTCACAATAACTTATTTTGAACATAAAAGTTTAGTTAATGAAATGAACATAGAAGAATAATGAGTAAAAAGAGAATAATAAGATGTAAGTGGAAAAGATTTAACAACATTTTTTTTTGTTTTTTTATTTTTCAATATGTCAATCATCTTTTTTACCAAATGTAATATGGATTTCAATTTTATAAATCAAGAAGTAAGAAAATAAATTTTTTATATCTTTTTAAATTAAACAAAGAAATTTAAAATGCTATATTTTAGAGTAGAAACACAAGTTTTTGGTCCTGATATACAAAGCAATTTAATTACACTAGAAAAAACTCACACTCATGAGTGAATTGATTATTGTTCATTCACTTTATTTATTTTTACAAAAATATACACAAGCATTTTGAAGGATAAAAAAATTGGAAGTTATTCAATCAATCAAGTATTGTTTAAATCCCTATACAATAATGACATTGATCAAAGTATATCTACCTGTATTTTAATCCTAGAGACCTCTAATATCACATGTTTGTAATAGTGAAATGAATAAAGTTAATTTATTTTAGAGAAATCCAACATACAAAAAACAATAGATATAAATCCATATAGGACAATAATAATTAATAAGATAGAATGAGTGATGGCTTTATAATGTCATGTGATAATATGTTTATATGTGTTGACTAGTCAATATTATGTTCATTATAACAAGTTGACTTGAGATGCAATGGAATGATTTGAAACATATGTACGTGGTTCAATGTATTTTTTTTACTGTATAAAAGAAGGATAAATAGATGAAGAAACATATTCCACTAATAAAGGCATGTAAGAACTCAGAGAGAGAGATAGAGGGATTTATTGTTTTTATTTTTCTAAAGAAAAACACACAATAAGAGTATTTGAAACAATTGAAATGCGCACTCTTTCATGTTTGTAATTTTATTTGAGACGTAATTAGAACCATAACATTGAAATGTACAGTTGTTGCGCATTGAAATTTGGACTTCTAGTTGCCCACCTCCACTCTCAACCATATGTAGTTGTTAACATACATAACAATCATGGAACCATGCATGTTAATATTCATGGCTATCATAACCATCTGGTGTTAACAGTGTTGGGAGATAATCGTGTGTGATTTTTATTCATTATTTATTATCTAGCCACACCACCTTGTACAGCTGAATTTTCTTGCTAATTTCTACCTTCTAATTCTGGGTGGGTGTAATTCAACTGCTGAGAATCACTTTCTTCATTTGAGACAAAAGGAACCATCTTAATGCTCTTCTCTATTTGGAAGTGTTTGTGTACTCTTCTCAAGAAGTATCCATACATGACACATGCTGCATAGACTTGCCCCACTCGAACTGCCAACTGCTGTTGTGCTTTGTGCATCCCCTTTTTTGTGATTGTTGTCCCTGTGAATCGTGATGCCTTCTACATTACAATTACTAAAAACAATTTGAGATATTCCTTGTTATAGAAGAAATTTCATTTTGGTGATAACAATGTGCATAACCTTCCATGAAGATCAATGTTAATTTTAATTTTCAATGATCAACAGACCTATGTGTGTGAGATCTATTTGTTTCTTTTCATTAGTTTTCATATGAATTTTGTTGTATATTGTCTTATTTTCAGATAATATTATGTATTTTTATATTAATTTATATTTCTTGTTTTGTTTATTATAGGTATAAAATGCCACCTCTTGGTCGCCCCAAAAAGGATCTAAAACAACTTTCACTTTCTGATGCATTTGGTATCTCTCAATGTTCTAATCAACCGCATATTTCTAAAAATGAAGTATATGATCATGTGGATGAGGACCATGAATCAGATAGTGCAGAACTTCTTGAAGAGGAACCAACATCCAAGAGGTACAAAAGAACATTCAAGTCCAAATGGAAGTTGAGATCTCCAAGGGCTTATGCTGTAAAAGATTTTAATGGTGTTGAAAGGATAAAATGTTCATGGTGTGTAAAATTTAAAAGGGAAACTCCATTTGCTAAAGATGGAAGCACAAGCCTTCAAGTTAGTGCTTTAAACATCCATACAACATCAGAGGCTCATAAATTTGCTTTGCAACTTGTAGAGGGAGAAAGTAAATGGAGTACTCTTCCAATTACAAAACATGTAGAACTAATGGTTGATGCTCAGAAAGAGAAAATTATATCAGTTATTGAGAACATGTATTTTGTTGCAATACATGATTTACCTTTGGAAGTATATAAGCCAATTTGTGACTTGAATAGGTATAAAAACACTCCTCACATGCCTCTAACACATGAATACTCAGCATATACAAATACAACATCTGGAAAAGACTTTCTAGAAGCTGCTAAGGAGGTATATTGGAAAAAATTAAAAGATGAGATTTTCCAAAGTCCATATTACTCACTTTTAGTTGATGAAAGCATTGATCGGACTATGGTGCAAAATTTGATTATTTATATTACATATTTGACCAATGAAGGAAGAGGTCAATGTGCTACAAAATTCATACAATTGCTACAAATTAGGGATGGAACATCACAGTCTATGTATGATGATGTGACATCTCTTTTAGCAGACATGAATCTATCCATGACAAAGTTGGATTTGGATCTGATGGAGCATCATCCATGAGGGGTATTCGTGAAGGTTTATTTACTAAGCTTCGTCGACATGCCCCTCATTTAGTAGATATCCACTATATAGCTCATCGAGAAGCATTAGTAGCTAATGATGCTTCATCTTATTTTCAAGAGTTGCAATCTATTGATAAGTTTGCAAATAAGATCTATTCATGGTCAGGGAAATCTACTAAAAAACATGGAGAATTGAAAGAGCTAATGGAGTCATTTCAAATCACAAGGCTAGAAGTGTTACAAATTCATCATATTAGATGACTTTCTAGAGGAAAAGTCATGGAAAGACTCGTTAAGCTCATGTCTGCTTTGTTAAGGGACTGGGAGTTAGTGGAGAAAAAAATGTATGAGATAGCTACAATATTTCAAGTTCAATTTTGCGTCCACTTACTTGCAGATGTGCTTATTGAATTAAATAAGCTGAATCAAAAGTTTCAAGAGGATCATGTTGACATTACATCTATTGGAACAACTTTGGATATCACTGTTAGCTTGCTTCATAAGTGATTTCTAAGAGGCACATTTGGGGCAGGTGCAATGCATACATCATTCTTCTTAAATAAAACACAACAAGGAACTCTTGAGTTTGCAGATTGCACAGGTATAGTACATGTACATGAATTGAGGTTTGAAAGTTTGTCAAAGTCACAAAGATCAGGGACACTAGATGACTGCATTACGTTGGAAAAGACTTTTGTAATGAAGTTTATTGACTCTCTAAATGCAAGGTTTACAGATTTACCTATTTTTAATGCAGCTAAGTTTTTTAGTCCTCGTAATTATTATGAGGATATGGATGACAGAGACTCTCAAACAAGAAGATGGTTGACATGTTTATGTGAAAAATTTAGTGCTAGAGACTTGCTTGTTGTGGACAACATTAAATGTATGGGTGAAATGGATGAATTTATATGTACTATGTATAAATCTTACCCAAAAAAGCATATGTTTGGAGCATGGGATCTATGTGGAGGTGAAATTGAATAGTTTGAAGGATTTCCATGCTTAGTGCAGCGATGGCAAGCAATTCTTGTTATTCCGGCTAGTACAGCAGTTTGTGAAAGAGGTTTTTCAAAATTAAATCAGATAAAAAATGAGGATAGGTCAAGGCTTTCTTTAAAAACATTGGATATGTTAATGTTTATCTCTCTCAGTGCACCTCATGCTCTAAATGAGGTAGATTAGAATGCTATTTATGATGAGTGGAAAGAGATGAAAACTTGAAAACCTCTTCCACTATGAAAATAGATTGTTTATTACCATCATTGTCTTACTCTATCGAGCACTTTTGTAAATGAAAGCATAACCATATTTTTCAAGTTTGTATGTGAAGCTTTTCTAACACATATTGAATGTAATCATTGCAGGATATTGCACAAGATATGTTAAGCTGGAGGACCACCATTATCAAAGTTTTATAACTAAAAGAAAAAGCTATCTTAGATCAATTTTGCGGCCAAGTTTAGGGACTGTAGTTCCAATAATTTGAGATGTGTAAATATTGGAAGTCTCAGCTTTCCAAAAGAGTTTTAATAGACAATAGAATAGTGATTTGGTCAAATTTGAAGTTTATAAGCTATAATTACACTGATACTTCCTATATAAGCTAGAATTTATTTTTAATTTTATAAATGAGACCTTCCATATACTTTTAATATAAGTATTTTTGTTTCTTCGTATTTTTATTTTTATTTCAATTTCATTAAGAAGTAATTATGTATATATGTTTATTTTTTGTACTTGTATGTAGTTTCCCAACTATGATTTTGTCCCTATAGTTGGTTCAATTGTGGCTGAGTTCAAGGCCTGCTCAATATGATCTTATGTGGTTACATTTCTCTACCACATGTGTAAGAGTAATTCATTTACTAATGCAACCTTTGAAATAGCAGTATCTTTTTGTTTGTAAAAAAATAAAAAGAAATTTGAAAACAATTTATTATTGTCAATTGAATTGCTTTTTTTTTATGTTTTTCATTATAGAAGTGCGACCTAGATGTGTACCGTTCTAAATGAAATTAAGACCTGCCCTTCAAATTTGATCACTTCACGAGCCATCTCATTTCAAATTTGATCACTGTTCACGAGCCATCTCATCTCATTTCTATGGTTACGCTACCTATATTGTTATATCTTTTAAAAGATATAGATGAATTGACTGGTGTCAAATTTAATTCCTATAATGTCATATGATCAAATTTTATCAAAAAAAAAACTTAAAAGATACCTCGAAAATACATCAAAACACAAGAGAATCACACATTTCCGAGTGACCACTATTAAACAAATTGTTCTCTCTTGAAAGTTGCTTTTCAGAAATTTACTTCAATAAATACAGATTTTAATATTAATTTTTCTGAAGTTGCCTGGTACAAAAAGCCTTCGTGAAATTTACCTGCTACTCAACCCTGAATTAGTTATAGTGGCCAATCATCTTCATCCTTGTCCATGCATTTTGGCTTCGTCATCTTCACTTTCCACTGTGAATTCTTCCCCCAGTCGCTGCTGCAGCTGCTCCAATACTCCTGTCACCCACTTTAGTTTCGGACAGCTGCTAACATAAAGCCTCTCTAATGACATCAATTGTTCCACACCAGAAAGCTCTTGTATCTCATGGCATTCTTCAACATGTAATTCTATCAACTTTGTAAGCTGCCACAACCCTTGTATGCCCTTCATCTCATGACAATCTTGAATCCACAACAGTTCCAATGATATTAACGGTTGCAAACTTGGCAGCTCTTTTACTTCGCGGGATCCGACGATGTAGAGATGTTGAAGTTTTCCCAACCCGCTAAACCCTCTTATTTGCCTCAATTCCAAACAAGAATACAACCACAGAACTTTAAGATTCGGGCAAATCCCCACAGGAAAGCCTACCTCGGATAATCCTGTCCCTTCCAAGATTAAATCATTTAGACTAAACAAGAATTTGTCATCGGTGGACAACAAATTATTGAACGCTGTTTCCCCTGTTTCTTCTTCAACCGTTTCCCATGGAAGTTCCCGCAATGGACAATCCTGTACTCTTAGAATCTCAAGAGACTTCATCATAGTAAAATCCTGTGGTAAGTATTCTATCCCACAATTGACTAATGTCAAAGTTTTCAACTGAGTCAACCGTCCAATGGAATAGGGCAAGCTTTTCAGATTCCGTGAAAACCTGACAGAGAAATCATTCAAGGTGCTGAGGTAACCAAGCCAAGGTGGAAGCTCTTCCAACAAATCCCCTCCCCCTAATGTCATTACTTTCAAATTGCAGAAACCTACAATACCTCGTGGCAGTTCTTTTAAACTTGTTCCCTCCAATAATAATTCTTCTAAGTGCCGTTGATGCACGACTTGGGAAGGCAGTTCTTTCACATTCCTGCAATCTGAAAGATTTAAGTATTCCAGTGTGGTAATATTTCCAAATGCACCGGTGGAGATGATCAAATTGGAGCAAGAGCGCAAACAGAGATGTTTGAGTCGATTTAAATGCCCAAAACTATCTGGAAGCATCCGCAAACTGCAGGCATCTTCCAAATTGATGTGCTCCAGATTTGTTAGCTTCCCAAAGGAATCAGGTAGCGACATCATTCTTCCACACCCTTTTAACTTAAGGTATTTCAGGGAGCCCAAGTCACAGAATTCTTCTGGCAAAATTACAAGTGAGATGCCAATGTCAGGTGGACAATCTACCACAATCTTTTCCAGGTGCCTCAGCTGTCCTATAGATTTAGGAAAGGCTGAAAGGGGGGCGACGACATTTAGCTCTCGCAATGTGATAGGGGCCTGTAATGTTCGCCTCTAAACTCTTAGAAAGACGTGTATGATGATATTTTCCTACAAATGGAATGAAATCAGAAAAGAACAATAACCATACCTGAGATTGATGTTTCCATAGTAGTTTTAGCTGCCCCCCTGTTAACTCTAGAACTTTCAAATTCTCCATCCGAATCCAGGAAGGCAGACAAGAGTATGGACACCTATACCAGCGGAGCCATATAAGATTTGGGGACCGTGCCCTTCTCAATATGCGTTCTAAATAGCCATCTTCAGTTGCAACAAATTGCAAATTCAGAATACCACCGCGACCGAAGTTATTGAATAATTTCCTCATACAGTTTCCAAATACCTCATCACTCCATCTTCTGTACCATGACATTTCTGATCTTATAGTGACGGATGGATAATGAAGACCTAAGGGATCAACCGTCTTGATTCCACGAACTTCTTTTATTACCTGTTAATGGATAAAAAATAACATACATTACACAGATCTATCTTTATCTTGACTTAAATGACTGCATTACTTACAAAGGCTTAAATGACTGAATACTTACACATGATGAT
This sequence comes from Pinus taeda, assembly GCA_000404065.3. Lineage (NCBI taxonomy): Eukaryota > Viridiplantae > Streptophyta > Pinopsida > Pinales > Pinaceae > Pinus > Pinus taeda. The sequence goes on along the minus strand of APFE031658135.1, from coordinate 15,982 downwards.
TACAAAGGCTTAAATCACTGAATTACTTACATATGATGATTGCTCCAACCAGTCATCAATGGTGTTGGTTGTGTAATGCCAAAGACGGAGGGGCATGGATAATTCTTCCCAAGTCTCTGATGTGATCATGCATTTTTATTTTATTTTCAAGACACTTGTCTTCTAGATTTTGAAGCCCCACCACACCCCATATTTTTATTCCCAAATCCCTGTTTCTCCTGTGAAACAACAAGCAATATCTAAAAATATTCGCCGATCCTCTTCCTCGAGTTTGTCATAACTAATTCTAAGTTTTTGCTGTATCTCCACAGGTAGTGTTTGGTGAACTCTATCCAATAGCTCCTCCCAGTAACTTTTGTCATTTCTTCCAGAAACAAGGGCCCCGAATACTTTCAATGATAATGGCAAGCCATCACACGCCTTTACAAACAGATCTACTAAATCTTCAAATTCTGGTTGTGGAAGTGGCTGATAAAAAGCATATGAGCAGAATAGTTCTTTGGAGTGTAGTGTATTCAACCCCCTTAAATTATAAATTGACGAATCTGGCACCCCTGAGCTTTTGAGAACATGCTTGTCCCGCGAGGTCACCAAAATCTAGCTTTTGGGACTAAGGACATCCTTAACTGGCAAAAGCACATCCAGCTGATCGCCATTATCTACATCGTCTACGATGACAAGAGCGTGACAAGATGAGAGATGGCTTTTAAGTTTCCCTATGCCTTGGGCAGTACTGTCAATTTTGATTTCTATACCTGTCAAGTCCTTAATAAGCTGGCTCTGAACAGAGTTTAGAGACCTGGATGCCCTTTCTCTAACATCAAATATAAAGGAGGATTGGTTGTAACATGATCTCCTACACTTGAAGAATTCCTTGACAAGGGTCGTTTTCCCCACCCCACCTACACCAACAATCCCAACGACCACCGTTTTCACAGGCTCTTCCTGCTGCCGCGATATCACTGCTGCTTCAAAATCTTGTAACTTTTCACCCAACCCAGTTGGATATTTCGCCACATCCAAGGGTGTTTTTGGAACCGTTTTCAAAACTTTGTGCAAAACCTTATCCAAGAGTTCACCCTCGTCCCTGAATAATATTTATTTGTTGGGTTTAAAATAAGCATCGAGAAATAGCTATGGCTGATATCAATTCAACAAATTGAAAATTAATACGAAATTGAAAGGACAGAGGAGATGCCGCTTACCCAGACAGCACGAAACCGCTTTTATCTGCAGCATGAGCAAGTGCATCCCTCCAATTTTGAATGGTATGAGGGTGGCTTCTCTACACCAGTTTTAATGTCCCGTGTTTTCTTCCCTTGCAGTCTCTTCAGGGCTTCACCGTAAGCTCCAGTCGCCCAGCGGACCATGGAAGGCTCAACTTTGTAAAAGATGGGAAGAATTGTAGCCCCTGTAGCCTCAGAGTTGACCATGAGTACAAGCTCATCCAGGCACCATTGCGACTCCGCATAAGTTGGAGAAAATATGGCAACATAGAAAGAGGGCGCTTGAATAGCGTATTCTATTTGGGAAGTAATATCGAACCCTTCCTCCAAGACCTCCCTGTCCAAAAAGACTCTAAGTCCATAGTTAAGAAGCCGTCTGTAGAGATGACTAGCGAATGTATCCTTGACATCAGGACCACGATGCTTTATAAACACATCGTAGTAGTGGGAATAGGTTGTTGAGGAAGAACAGGAGGGTGTGGAGGAGGAACCAGCGGAATTGAGATTGGGCGCTGTTGTTGGGTTCTCCATTGATATTGGTATAATATGGATAACAGATGGATTGATAGACAGAAATAATAACACGATGATGCAGCGGAGGCAGGCCGACTAGACTGGGCAAGAATGCGCCTTTTACAGAACCCGACGCGCTTATGTTAACGCGTGAGGTGGGGGATTGAGCAAAAGGTATTCAGCAATGACAATGACAAACAAAAGCTTACAACACAAACAAAATGACATCCACCATTTGCAGGAAATTTGACATCCACCTTCTGAGATGATATGCCAGATTACCACAATGCGATTATAGCTTTAAAACTACTGTGATATGGCTATGGGTATATAGAGTAACCAGAGCTCGTAGAGATGTAACATAAATATGTGTTCCAAGTTCTAGGATTTCCAGCGATAACATGTGAATAGAAAATCAAAGCTCTCAAGCTATTCTGCACTATGCGACAGCTGTAAAGTGATATGACACCAAATTTTCTTTCCGACGGATATGAAATTCTAAAGCAGATGCCATATGATCTGACCGGCAGGAAGGTGCACTGAGATTGGAAAAGGATTTAATTTAATTATTCTTTTAAGTTATGTTTACTAAAATTTAAAAGTAAAATAAATATTTATTTTTAAATACCAAATATATCCTTTAATATATTTTTTTAACATGAATATATTTTTTTAACATGAATATTCTTGATGATTTTCCACTCGGATTTGGTAGCCAAAGAGACTGAAATTAGAGATATTTTTAATTCCCTATCCTCCCTAATCTTTAGGTCTTGCCACTTTCTCCCATGCAACCCAAGGGAGCACAGAGTCCTCTTTTGAGCCTGCCCAGAGAAATCTACTGCAAATCCTTCTTATCTTTTCCAAGATCCCTTTTGGAACCCATGTCAATGCTGCCCAAAACACCGTCATGGCTAATAACACAGATTTGATCAAAGTCAATCTACCTACTCTTGAGAGCCACTTGAAGCTCCAGTGCGAGATTTTGGCTTCAATTTTAGCAAGCAACCAGTTCCAGTCTTGTTTCTTGTATGTGTTGGGCTTCAACCAAAAACCGAGGTACTTGAAAGGATTTTCCAGATTGTACATATCAAAAGGAATCTGGCTCTTCTCGTGCCTATTAAAGCCTTCCAGTATTAATTGGGATTTTTTGTAATTTATTTGCATTCCTGTCGCTTTCATGAAAAGATCAAGAATGTTTTTGAGTTCCTTGATTTCATTCATGTTTCCATTAGTAAACAATAAGATATCATCTACAAAAAGAAGGTGGGAAATGAAACAGTTAACTGCAACTTCCAAACCTGTTACACAGCCTTCCCTTTTTGCTTTTTGGATCAGCTGACTCAAGCCTTCTGCAACCAACAGGAAAAGCAAGGGCGACAGGGGGCAACCTTGCCTAAGCCCTATTTTCCCTTTGAAAAAAGGGGAGGCTGCACCATTTATGAGAACCGCAAAACTAAAACTTGTGATACATCCCATTATCCAGATGATGAAGTCCGTTTTAAAGCCTAGATGCGTAAGGAGCAGCCTTAGATATGTCCAGCTGATTCTATCATAGGCTTTTGACAAGTCAATTTTAATTACTACTCCTTTCCTGTTCATCTGCTTAACACTATGAATTGTTTCCTGCGCCACTCCTATAGCTTCGTGGATCTGACGGCCATTCAAAAACCCAAATTGTTCATTAGAAATGCATCTTGACAGGATCGGCTTTAGCCGGACAGCTATCACTTTAACAATAATTTTGTAAGTACAGCTGCAAAGAGATATTGGTCTGAAATCTTCAAAGATCTCCGGAACTTCCTTCTTAGGAATGAGCGCGATGAAGGTTGAATTGAAGGGCTGGTAGACTTCTCCTTTTCTCCTGGACTCTTCAACCACCTCTGTTAGTTCTGCACCGATTTGATCAAAGAAATGTTGAAAGAGTTCTATGGTCCACCCGTCTGGGCATGGGCTATTTTCTTTGGTCATTGATTTTATGATGCCTTCAATTTCCTCCTTTGAGACTTCTCTCATTAGAACTTCCGCTTCTTCCTCCTCCACATAACGGGGAAAACATTGGTCAGTTCTGAGTACTTCTACTATAGTTATCTCTCCTTGATCAGCATATAAATTTTGGAAATGATTTCTCCCCAAAATCGAGAGCAATTCAAACGTATTGACCTCCCTGCCCTCAACATTTTTTAGCTTCCATATAGTGTTTGATTTTTTCCTCCCTTTTGCATAATTATGGAAGAATCTTGTGTTTTCATCCCTGACCTTTAGCCAGATCGCCCTGCTCTTCATCCTCCATTCCTCCTCTCTATCCAGTAATATTTGATTCCTTTGGCTTTCGAGCAACAAAATTTTGTCCTTGGATTCCTGTGATGCATATCCATCCGACTCAGTGCTTTCCAACTCCCGAAGTTCCACATCAATTTGGGTTAGTTTCTCGTTCTGTTTTTGCTTTCTGGTCTTCCCCCATTCAATAGTTTCTTTCTTAAGTCTTTTTAAGTTCTCCATGAATAGATAGCATCTATCTTCTGGAGAGTTCCTTCTTGGGAATCTCCATGTCTCTCTGAAAAGCTTGTTGTAGGAATCCTCTTGTAACCAAGAAGCATTGAATTTAAACGGAGCTGCCGGTTTGAGGGGGGGTTTGGAGATCTATAGGAATATTGGGAAATGGTCTGAATTTCCCCCCTCTCCCTCCCATTGTCGAAACATTGGAATTCTGGAGGTCAGGTCTTCACATAGCAGAAAGCGATCCAACCTTTTTGCAATTCTTGCATCCCCTGTTCTTTTGTTTCTCCAAGTGGGCTTTAACTTGATAAGGGTTACATCTATCAGATTGTTTGAACTGAGAGAATTCAAAAAGAAATCTGATAGCGGGTCCTCTCTGGCCGAAGGTCCCCAGGCCTCGGCATTCCCCATAGAAAAATTTAAGTCTCCTCCTATAATCAAATTTTGGTTTTTCAACACTGATTTTGACAGAAGATCAGTCCAAAAATTTACTCTCCCCTGACAAGGCCCGTATATGTTTAAGATCATCAAGGGGAAGTCGAAATCAGGAGACTGAAACCCCATCCCCATCGCATGAGCCATTCCCCATAGATTGACGATTTTCAGTTTTCCTACCCTGAAACCAATGGCTAAACCCCCGGAGTGGCCCACAAAATCTGCTGCAAAGAATTACCAACCCGGGAGCAAAGAGCTTAGGGCCATCTCCACATCTAAACTCTTAACTAGAGTTTCTTGCAGTAACAAGATGTCAGGATTTGAACTTGTTACCAGTTCCTTAAGAGCCAGTTTTTTGGGTTTATTGGCTAAACCCCTGCAATTCCAAGATAAGCAAATCATTTTATAACATTTTCACTGGGATTCACTGCTCTAAGCGCCCCATGGATAGACATTGTTTACCATCAACCACATCAAACTTTGCTTTCACTTGTGCTTTTGACAAATTGGACTTCCTACCCCTAGCCTTCCTTTTAAAACTCTGAGGAGGGGATAAACCTAAGCCTCCAACCGATTCAAAATTTGCCAACTTTTTATCAAGGGATCATAAATTATAGTGACAAGCAAAAGAGGGGGTGACATTTTTATCGACCTTAGGAGGAACATCATCACAGTTCAGATTTATTGAAGGGATAGCAGTTGTGATATTATCAACATGGATATGTTCATCGAATATACAGTTATTGATATCAGAGCCAGAAGAAAAGCATGCATGTTTCATTTCTGAATGAGACAAAGATGGAATACTTGAGTCTAGTTTCATACCCTTTTGTTCTCCTTTGATGGCGGCAGCTAGTTCTTCGATTGACTCCTGGACCAGGTTCCCTTCCAAAGGGTTCCCAGTCGCATTCTCACTGTCATTAAACTCTTTTGTAGCCTGTCCCACAGACCTCCCCTCTTGATTGATGTCCACCACCATAAATTCTATTTCTTGGACCTCTTTTGTCCCAAGAGCCTTTTCCGGCTCTACTTCTTCCTCTTTTTGCTCTACTATCTTCGAATTTCCTCTGCGGCGCTTGCCTATCGGACAATCCCCAGCCAAATGACTATAAGCATGACACCTATGACATCTGAAGGGTATATGTTCATAGTCCAAAGGCTGCTCAAAAACATAGTCTTTATACTGAATCTTAATGCTTTCTGCGAGGCCTCCTCTTGGGTTTAAGCTGACCAAAATCCGCGCCATAGCTTTGTTCTGGTTTTGAGTAAAGGACATATCCATCTCCAGGTAGGTTCCAAGAAGGTTCCCTATGGATTTGAACACAGAATCCACCCAAAGGAAAGGGGGCAACCCCGACGCCCGAACCCATACCGCGAACACATCAGTCTTCTCGCGCAACGCATCAAAGAGCAAAGTCCATCATTTGAATAGCACCAGATGAATGCCAAAAGCCCAGTTCCTTCCCATTACCCAGTCCGCCGCCTCCTTATCTTCAAACTTAATCATAAACCATCCTTTTGCTAGGACCGAGACCTTGTTTGGCTGGGTTCATCTGCCATTGTTGTTCACCCCAATTTTGTATGAATTGAGCAGAGTATTTCTTGCCTCTTGTTCTTCCTACCAGAGTACATTCTGCCATTTCTAAAGCTTCTTCTGTCTAAACGTCCATGCCTAGGACTAAATTTGCTTCGAAATCTTTCTTCTTAATAAGCTTTTGCTTTTTTCTTTTCTCCCCTGTCTTCCTTTTCTCATAGATCTCCTCCCTGTCTTGGCCATTCGAGGCATTCTTGATCGCTTCTTCTTGCTGTTCATGTGCTACCTTGTCCAAGGAAGGCCTTCTGACGGCGATTGAAACCCCACTTCCTGTGCCTTTATCAGAACCTGTAATTTGCCCTTCAGGAGGACTATCAACCTCTTTCTGTTTCTCATTTTCAGATCCAGGAGGGTCCTTATGAGTTCCCGAAATTTCTCCAAATCTAAAACCAACCGACCCTGTAACTCAACTAGGGCTTACCAATCCTTTTGCGAGGATGGCCCTAGTGACTGTCGGCAATCTTCCAACTTCGCCCACCTCCAGATCAGATTTAAGTCCTACGTCTGGTTTATACCTTTGAAATGACCCAAAATTAACTAAATCTTCGAGCCCTCCGGACAAAGAAGAGTTTGGTGAATAAGGTTTACCCTTGCCTGCTAGTGGTGGTTGAAAGATTTTTGCATGATGGTCGCCCTTCTCCTGCGAGCCCAGCACCTGAAAACCCTTTTCTCCTTGGTTGTTTAGACTGGTTAGAACCAGGCTTTCCTCCAGCAAAACCTTGGATGGCCTATTGCTCCGTGACCCTCCCGATGGGGATTTCTCGATTTCCTGACTACCAACTGCCCATAGAACCCATTCAATATTTTGGGTGGTTAAATCTTTCCCCCAAATCGATAAAATATCCTCCGGTTCTGGATCCAGGTCGACTGCTTCACTATATTTAACCATGGTTAGGCCTGCTACAGACAAACTCTGAGAACCGCTACCGGTCCGATCCTGCCTGCGAATGGAATAAAAAACCTCGAGCAATCTGGAAGAAACGCCAGCACATTGACCCCCAAAATCTAGGCCAATCTTTTGCACAGTGATGGGTATAAACGTCTTCCCCAAAAGCTACCTCGTTGTCGCCTCCCAGCTGGCCTCGTCAAGGTTTTACCTGCCACCTTCCTCGACAATTGACACGCTGTCCTTCTACGTACCAAAACGTCCCCATCACTTAGCTCTGAGCTCTAGCTTGTAGAGCCTTAAGCCCTCGGCCTAGCTGGTCGTGGCTCAGACCCCTGCGCTTGCTCCCAAACCCTAGCCTCCGTCCTTTTCATTTCAATTTTATTTTAAACGTCGACTCTCTTTTATTAACTCCAATTTTGTCTTTCCTTCTTCTTCTCCTTTTCCTATTTATATACTCTCATTTCCTTATCTTATTTTCTCAACATGCCTATCGTAATGAAGAGTCCACTTTGTGACTCGAAACGTTGACTTTAAACATGGCACTTGTGGAAATATCATTCTTCAGAACTCAACCACAAAAGTCTCAAAACAACAATTTTCCTATATTAATGTGGAACATGATTTGTCAGAGCTTATAGAAGATTCATCAAGCCTTTGGAGCATCTTGTCTTATGGAAGATGCATTGGAGATTTTAGTGAAAATTCACAAATGGAAACTATATGTTTACATTTGTGAGCTTATAAAAGATTCATCAAGCCTTTGGAGCATCTGGTGCTATAGAAGATTCATTGGACATTTTAGTGAAAATTCAAAAATGGGAACTATATGTTTACATTTGTGAATATGCAATCATCGCATAATCTTGTTGAGTCAAAGTCTAGACACATGGAGGTAACCTAGGAATTTTAATGGAGTTTTACAAATGGAGTCTCAAGTCATGGGATGAAAAATCTCATAATCATCACATAACATTCCCAAGGGCAACAAAAGATGGAGAAGTGTGGCCTGCAGTGGTGTTTGAGATATGTACACACGAAGGTAACCTAGGAATTTTAATGGAGTTTTACAAAAGGAGTCTCAAGTCATGGGATGGAAAATCTCATAATCATCACATAACATTCCCAAGGGCAACAAAAGATGGAGAAGTGTGGCCTGCAGTGGTGTTTGAGATATGTTTCTTGAGGATAGAAGATGGGTAAATGTGGTTTGTGCTCTCCCTTAGATTCAAGAGATCTCCTCCTCCCACTTCTGTCTCAAGTCCCTCCACTTTTAGAGAATCAATGTTAAGGATGCCAACCTCACTAGGCTTCTTAGAAGCTATAATCACATATAACATGTTCTCCATCTAGTGAAGTGTTGTGGATTCTCTAGTCTTTGAATTTTGGAGATTTCTTTCTAACACCTAATTTCCATTTAGTTTTTAGTTGTAGTTATATCATGTTCTCAAGCTAGTGAAGTGTTGTGGATTCTCTAGTCTTTGACTTTTGGTGATTGCTTCCTAAAACCTAACTTTCATTTAGTTTTTAGTTGTAGTTAGAAAATTAAACTGTAAACCACACAATTTATTACATATAAAAAAATTCAATGATCATTTAAGATAGTGTTGTCCAAATTAATTAACCTATGTAGAGTTGTTGTGTAGATCTAGCCAAAATGCAGATTTATCATCATGGAATTGTAAAGGTGATGTTCTATCATTCTTTATGAGTGTTCGGATGCTTTTGGGAATAAGGTGGTAGTTAGTCACTCTTATTTTCTTGTTACTTCAAAACAATTTTAACTCTAGATAAAAGATCCAACTCTAGCTCTAGAAACCTTAACAATAACTTTAAAAAATACATAAATATGAAATTGGATAAATCTATAAATATAATATTATATGATAGTCTAGGGTTATAACTCTTTATCCACATAACAATAACAATTTTGGCTAATCAATTCATCTTTACATTCACCTCAGGCACCTTATTTGTATTATAGTTTTTAAATAAAACATTAAAAAAAAGCAATG
>APFE031658123.1:722-18324 GCA_000404065.3 Pinus taeda | reverse complement strand
AAGATGAACTCCCCCGAGCGTACTGGCTGATCTCCCTTTGGCTCTGTGTTGAAATGCCTAGAAATTGAGCTGCTAGCTGTGAAGAATCACTGCTAGGGCCGCCTCTGGCGCTAAGAAAATTCCAGGAAATTAACTCCCGACTCACCACCAAATACCAACAAAAACCGACAAAGGAATTGGCCAATTGCTGACTTTGGAATTTCGGCCCAATTTCCCTCAATGGCACTCTAGGTTGCACGAAATGGGGAAACGGGTACGAGTTTCCGAAACGGGAAGCGATATGAAATGTGACCTCCCCAAATTTTGGAAACGGGGAAATGCGAATATATATATATATTATATAATAATATATATATGTGTGCAATCATAAAGCATAAATGATACATTATATATTTTTACTTAAACATTAGATTCAAATTTACATCATCTTTATCATGAATGATCACATAATGAAAATAAAAATATCGGAATATCCAAAAGCAACCTTTATTATATATCCAAATCTCAAAATCAGCTTTTATTTATATTAATATATGAGGCTGCAAGTACAATAAAGACTATAAGGCTGCAAGAGAGATTCAAATCAGGATTTTCTACATCCACATCCCATTCTTTAGAAGGACCACTGTTGTATTGGGAGTCTCCTCCTACATAGTCGAACGACCTTAGTGCTCTTGATTAAATACATGTTTCATACCCTAGTACCTTACATGATCTTGATTATTGGGAGTTTCCCTTGCATAGAGGGCTTGGTTCTCTTGATTAAATACAAATTCCATACCCTAGTACATGATAAAATCCAATGGAAACATTGCAATCCCTCCAATCTTGAAATCCTGAAAAACAGATAAGCTAAGTCACCTGACACAGGGATTCGGGACATGTAGGATTCGAGATTTGTGGTGTCGGATTCGGACATGCTGACCCCTTGGAACAAGACACGTTAGGACACGTTATATATTATTTTATTAATATTCTATATATATATATTATATAATATTTAAAAAGATTTATCATATTTCTTACACAAATTTTAATTATGATACAAATTTATTGATTTCAAACATAGATCTTCATCTATAGCTATTAGCATGCATAGTACATACAAAATTCAAATAAATGTCAGTGGTATTGGTCACATTACACCTGTTACCCCCTAACACAATGTTAATTTGGTCACTGACTGTGCATTAATCAATTTTAACTGAGGCTTATGTTTATATCACATAAATTGGTAGAATGATATGATAAAGTTCATAAATGACTCAAAATTATGATGTTGTTGTTCCATCATTGAATAGTTAAATTGCTGCAACCTTGGGTTGGTATTATCCAATGGCTGAAAGGGTACTCGTACATTCTTCTTAATGAAAACAGGAATGCAAAACTTCTAGCGGAAAGACATTAGATTCAGACTTTTTAAGTGTCACAGGCTCACAGCATTCAAGATTTGAAACATCGATTCTCTCAGCTCTGTGATCAAAATGTTTACAATGCCAAGGTTTCCAATGTTCCATCAATCCAACACTGAACAACACTGTAAATTATAATTATATGAGATGGTAGCTATATTTTACAGGTGAGATTGTAATATTTATCTCATAGGTTAGTATTGTACATTGAATATGACATTCTTAATTATATAAAATTAAAAGTCAGGTATGGGCTGGCAGGGGCAGAATGGGTTATTGTGTCTTAAAAGAACGATTGAATCATCTTATGTATGGGAAATTTGGTAAGTCATTAAACAAACTTTGTATTTTATGGTTTGAATATAGTTAACAACTCTCGCATACAAACGCAGATTGTGACAGGGGATTCAAAAGCAATGTTAAATCAGATGGTAATGAACTGTACCTTAGTCGATTACCTTCAAGTTACAGCAATCATACAACTTGGAACTTTGGAAGTTTCGTTATAACTTTGCTGTAGGTGTTCGGCACAAAATTTTATTTGCTGGACCATACCCTCACTGTTTTATTTAAATTTTATACTATCAAGTCTTCCAAAATACTTCTATACGTCTCATGACAGGCGACATCTCATAAATTAGAAGTTAGTCTCTATGCCATTTCCGTAGAGGAATGTCAATTGGGATCACTGTTCTGCAATGTCATCTAGTTACAGAACAGTCTCATTGTTAAGTAGATTACTACTTGTCTTATAAAGACACTTCACACCATCATATATTTAATATTTCACTGCCATAACCGGTGCAAACACGGCCTTTTCGTTCCCGCGTTGAGCTTAGCAAGCCCTGGAAACCGGACACGTGTCCTAAAATCGCGACACGCCCCTGAAAATCGCGACACGCCCTCGGACACGACGTGTCTTGTGATTTGGACACGAATCTGGACCGAATCGTGTCGGACACGAATCCGGACCGAATAATTTTGAGTCATTTATGAACTTTATCATATCATTCTACCAATTTATGTGATATAAACATAAGCCTCAGTTAAAATTGATTAATGCACAGTCAGTGACCAGATTAACATTGTGTTAGGGGGTAACAGGTGTAATGTGACCAATACCATTGACATTTATTTGAATTTTGTATGTACTATGCATGCTAATAGCTATAGATGAAGATCTATGTTTGAAATCAATAAAATTTGTATCATTAATTAAAATTTGTGTAGATATGATAATATCTAATTATTTATTATTTTATATATTATTATAATTATATTTAAATTTATATATATAATTATATATAGTCTATATCTTATATAAACAGTAAGCTAAGTCACCTGACACGGGGATTCGGGACACGTAGGTTCGAGATTCGGTGGTGTTCGGATTCGGACACGCTGACCCCCGGAACAAGACACGTTATATATTATTTTATTATAATATATAATGTGTCTTGTTCCGGGGGGTCAGCGTGTCCGAATCCGACACCACGAATCTCGAATCCTACGTGTCCCGAATACCCGTGTCAGGTGACTTAGCTTATCTGTTTTTCAGGATTTCAGGATTGGGGAGACTGCAATGTTTCCATTGGATTTTATCATGTACTAGGGTATGGAACTTGTATTTAATCAAGAGAACCAAGCTCTCTATGCAGGGGAAACTCCCAATAATCAAGATCATGTAGGGTGCTAGGGTATGAAACGTGTATTTAATCAAGAGCACTAAGGTCGTTTGACTATGTAGGAGGAGACTCCCAATACAACAGTGGTCCTTCTAAAGAATGGGATGTGGATGTAGAAAATCCTGATTTGGATCTCTCTCTTGCAGCCTTATAGTCTTTATTGTACTTGCAGCTTCATATATTAATATAAATAAAGGCTGATTTTGAGATTTGATATATAATAAAGGTTGCTTTTGGATATTCCGATATTTTTATTTTCATTATGTGATCATTCATGAGTAAATGTGATGTAAATTAAATCTAAATGTTTAAGCGTAATAAATTATAATGTATCATTTATGCTTTATGATTGCACACACACACACACACACACACACACACACACACACACACACACATATATATATATATATATTCACGTTTCCCGTTTCCAAAATTTAGGGAGGTCGCGTTTCGTATCGCTTCCCATTTCAGAAACTCGTATCCGTTTCCCCATTTCGTGCAACTTAGCTTCATACTCTCAACAAAATATTTCCTGTCCTTTGGGCCTGAGATAGAGATTTCTTTGTGCATTTGTATGCATATGATGTGTATTATGCTGCAACAAATTAACTACCTGAACAAAGAGCACAAATGTGTGTATGCCATGTTGAAGTTTAGCAACAACTTCTGCTAGTTTCTTTTCTGCTAGCTTCTTACACTTTCCATAATAATGTCTAGACTCTAGACTGTATATCCATTTTCTGTTTTTCACCCTTGCAGGCATCCGCTTGTAAATTAATTTTCAGTATATTTTTTCTGGCAAGGCTTGGATTGCAGTAAAGCTAATAAAGAATATTTCAGATAGTACTATAGAATAGCTCATATATTTCAAACATGTATTCCAACATATATCAAATACTAGGGATTTGAAAAAGGGAATTTGAAGCAATACTAGGCATTGATAAAGTTAAAGTTCTTGTCGGACAATGATTGTTTAGAAACTCTGGTGAACCACAACATACTAAAAAGATTTGTTTTCTACAATACCGAGCAAGCATTCAATATAAGAATAGAAAAAAAATTCACACTTTTTTGGCATTTTTCAATTATATTTCTTCCTGTCTTTGTTGAGATGATGGTTTCTCTGCTCTTAAATTGTTCAGGCTGCATTATAAAGAGGTTTTCAGAGGTTATTTTGACCATGCGCTAGATTACTAAATGAGGAAAGCCTACATAGGGTTGACCCACATAAGCATTACCCTTTTACTGCTAGAACTGTTAAAATATCTCCTCTGTGGTGGCATATTCCTTTGGTGGGATATCATCCCATAATAATACTCTATTCTACTCTAACCTCCATCATTGACATATGGTTATTGCTTTCTTGTACAGCTAATACATGAATATATCAATAACTAAGACAATTTCTGCTACATTGATAAGTGACCACTGACAATAAAGATAAAAATCTCAATTTCCTCATTTCTTAGTCTTTTAAGCATTACCTCTGTTTCATAGGCTGTCGAGCATTGTAAACTAATATCCATTGAGTTGCTGGAGTTCCACCTCGAACCTTCTTGGGTTGCTCATCTTCATCGAAATGTTTTGGACCACCCTATTTTAACATAAAATTTGAACTTAAACACACATTAACATGAATAAAAATGGCAATAAATACCTGAAACAGAAAGACAAATTTAAACATCAACACCAACCAAGCAATTGAATGGAACTTGTAATACTTCAATGTTTATAACTTGTAAAATCTCAAGGACTTCAAAGAGTTTCAATCTAGTTGTTTCTCCAAGTACATCCACAACTCATGACACTTCCAAACACTTCCACGACTTTAAAGAATTGCTTTGAATCTATCCAATATTATAAGCACGTCCAAAAAATCAAACAAGTTCTTCTAATGATTTAAGGGACTTTGACTGAAGAGACTTGGGGTAGCACATGAGATAGGAACTTCTGAGCTCCATCTGTATTAATTGGCCTTGTTGAAATATTTGCTCCAAGAATGCCTTCAAAAAGGCAAATAAGCTTCTGATAATTTGGCTCTTCATTGAATTTCATATTTGTGACTGCTTCAAGAAATTGCCGGAAAGGAACTGGACAGGAGTCACACAACATTTTGGGAGAAGTTGCCATCTTCTTTTTACAAACAAGAAAGCCCTCGTTTTCACCCTACAAGGGAAAAAACATGCAATAAGACAAAACGTTGAATGTGAATCTCCACAAAACAAGTCAGAGAACAACATAATTTATAAATGTACTTGGTAACCTTGCCAAGGCAACCTGCCCCTAAGAAGGAATATTAGACTGTATGCTAAAGACTCTAGATCATCTCGTCTACTTCATGTTCTCCCAAGATGTGCATGTACACTGGCATACCTAATAGTACCTCTGAATAGAAGCATGGACATTTACAAGATAATAAAATTAATATAATCCAATACACAAAATAAAACCAGATAAATGGAAATGAATAAAACTAAATACAATATAACAAGCTTAAGTACTATCATGCGAAAGCTAAGAAACTAACCTGAAGACATTAGGCCGTTGATCATAGTCAACATGATGACCTGATGATGTATCCTTCCACTTTGACACTGGGAATAGAAAAGCATTAGCGTGGACGACAATACACAAATGGTTGTGGAGAAGTTTTTCAATGAAATATGATAAATATAAATTAAAAGAAATAAGGAAAAAAGGCAGGAACAAGCATCAGAAAGCTTTTCTGCCATGCTTCAGATAAATACCAATCCAGTCAAAAGGCATTCATTTATCAATCCAGCCAAAGGAATTCAAGTCAACAAGATTATCATGTTGTTACACAATTATACAAGAATAGACCAGAAAATTGAAAAACTCACCCAAGCCAAGATCTATCAGAAAGAGTTTTTTCTCATCAGAAGTTCCAGGCTGGCCAAGTAAAAACTTTTCAGGCTTCACATCTCCATGAATAAATCTAAAATAGACAAAATTTGGTAACCATTTCAGACAAGGGAGTTAAATCAAACCCATTTCCCAATTTCTCTTGTAAAAGAAAATCCCCAATCCCAAATTAATCGCACCCAAAATAATATTTATCACTGCAAGTGTGAAATGGCTTTCGAGGTTTCACATTTCTTAGTATGCTCGTCCGCCTTACCCACTTGATGAGAACGATGGACCAGAATGTCAGCAAGAAGAATAAATGTATGGATGCGATCAGAGCATGTTTGCTGCATGAGGTCAAATGGAACGTGTGTAGTAATTCAGAGTAGAGAGATAGGGGTAAACTGCAGTTCTCTTCACAGCATTGAGCAGGGGACAATGCATTTGGGGTGCCACAAAAGTTGTTCTAGAGCTCTGGGTTGACAAATCAATTCAATGCAAGACAATTAATAAAAAAATTGTAGAAGTTCTTGACAAATTTCATCTACCATAACAATCTTATAAACATATGACTATCATATTATACATATGCCATACGACCAGGGCCATGCTACCCATTTTGTTGCAAAATCTGTGATTTCAAACAATAGAAACAGGATAAATCAGACTGAAAATAAAAAAATATAATCAGAGTAATGAGATTACCTGTAAATATTGCCATCCTTGTTCTGTAAACCACATCCGAATAAACGTTTTTGCTATTTTGATTTAGAGCTGGGTCGCTGACATTCTCAATGTGGATTGGGGAGTCTGGACTGTCCGAAGGAAATGCATGCCACTAAAACACCACCTGTTATTTGAAACTTGAAAGGTCTCGCTTGATACGTTACATCTGGATGTTAAGACGGTTGATGGTTCATATGGACTGCGCCTCTTATTCCTCAATTCAAATCAATGGCTAGTGGTTATCCAATCATCTAACAACAAAATCTAATGACACATATTTTGACACGTCAGCAGTTAGGAGAGTTCATTTCAGAGGGAACGCCTTACGGCGTAATTATTATATATGAAACTTCTAAATACATATTTTAGATGGAATTATTACTTTAAAAAACTTAATGATGTGGCGAATATTTTAAATTTGGGAGAATCGAAGATTATTAAAAAATCAAGCTATTCATTACCAAATTGAAGGGAAAAATTTATTTCGTGAGATAAAACAAAATCTATATCTATAGATTCATACAGATTTAATAAACTATAAGAAAAATTGTGATTGAACAACCATATAGTACATAGATACACACTCCATGATACCATAAGGAACATATTCAACTAATTTTTAAGTATGTTAATATTTGAAAGCATATTAGATACAAATTCAAATTAGTTGGAAAAATAATTCTTTATTAGAAGCATCATATCATTTAATATTTTAAAATTTGTAAATAAATTACCATAAAACAACAGAAAGAAAAATTTTCCTAAAGGAAGAACTTATCATAACTATAGAGAATTTTACAATTCCAAATAAATAGTGGAATAAATGAGGGATGAAAAGGACAATGAAATTGTTGATAAGGAAACAAAAATAAATCAAGATTTAGAGGTTTTAATAGATTTAGAGAATAAGGAAGATGTTTCAAGGTCTCATGAACAATGAATGTAAATTGTTATCATTTGTGGTAAAGAGGGGCACAAATTATTTGTGTGTTTTTTTGGGAGAATGTACGTGGAAATTTTAGCACAACAATCAAGTAGGGTACAAGGAGGGGTAAGAGGATTTAAAAAAATATATATGTTTCTATAAGGAACCTTTTTTATGGATGTGAAAAGATGGATATCCAATGTCGTTTATGTTTTTAATTATTTTCATCAAATCTTGATAAAGTTTAAAATAAAGAATGCCTCTCTTTTACCTTTGAACCATATTTTTCAAAATATTTCATGATCACATGTTGAGAAATAACTAGATGAATTTAATCAACATTAGATTGCCACAGTCTAAGAATATTAATGATTGTAAACATTTCTAGCATATCATCAATACATGTATGCTAATTTATTTATTTTTCATTTATTATTTATGAATTTAATATTTATTAATCACACAAGTATTCCATGGATCATTATAGTTATATGAATTAATACACTCCTTTTTGTGCAAGCACTAATCTATAGTACACTTTATATGTCTTTAAAAAATGTTTTCTTAAAAAAAATCATCACCTTAATTTGAGAATTGAAAGAACAAACTTCTAAGGTTTTCAAAGGTAAGGATCATCATTTATGATTCAAAAAGATATTAAAGGTTATATATTATGATGAATGTTACAAAAATTTAAGGTTGTTATACATGTTTAGCAAAGAATGTACTCTCAATTCATGCACAATGGAAATAGGGATATTCCTTCTCCTTCTAAATCTTTACACATTTTCTCTCTTTTAACTTGTACTTGGGATATCAAAAATAAATCAAGCTAATGTTTATAGGTTTTGGATCACCTATATGACAACCATTTTTTCTAATCCCTCTTGTAAATAAATTGCCATGAATTGTAATTCTTGTAAATAATATATGGAAATTATGTTTTGATGGTTTTGTTTGGTTAAATTACATCCTTATTTTTTGTGCCTTATCCTAAACCATTACAATTCAAAGGTGGTTCATATTTTGTATGAACTCAAGTGGTTGCAAAAAAATTCCAATAAAACATGATTTCAAGTATTTTTCAATAATTCACAAATTTTCAAGTGGTTTTAAAGAATTTGCATGGTTTCAAGTTGTTTACAACAAGTTGTGTGGTTTCGAGTGGTTTTATTTAGTTGTTGTTACATCTCATTTTTTAACTACTACTTTCAATGCTTATTTTATCTTAGTTCTATCATTTGATTCTCCATTTTTTTATGGTTTTCAATCACATTTCCTACTCCATACAATATGGAGCATGTAATATGAGAAGTGAGACAATTTGAATTACATGTATTTGAGTGAATTTCTTGAATTGCATGATCTTCTTGGTCTCTCATTGTCTGGCATATTTTTCTCATCCTATGTCTAGATTTCTCTCATATTTCATCCATGGATGAAAATTTCTCTTCTTTTCTACATCCAAATCTCCAACCTCCCATGTTTGTTGTGAATGCTTGTGTAATTTTCACACTCTGATATTTCTTTCTGAATGAATGTTTTTTTTTTCGACAATCAAATTTAGATGCTAATTTATTTGTTGACATCAAAGGCTCAATCGATCCCTTGAGCCGTATCATTTACCATTAATAACATTAATAAATTTTGGTAATGGGTTTGGTGGCTTAGGATTTTTAATGGCTCGATAAAGCCCCCGATTAACCGCATATACGACTAGATAGAGGGTTAATTTAACTCTCAATCGAGAAATTTGAATTCTAAATTTAAGCACTCGATTGAGCCCCTGAAGTCTTAAAAATTAAAGTTTCAGCACCCCTTTTGCAAATTTCTCTGCAACATCATTTTGTAAGGTAACTGATTTAAGGCAAAATTTGTTCTTAAGTGGCAGAGTTGATCATGTTGGATTCATGAAAGAATCCTCTATCGAATGGCATATGAATTTTATACTTTCAAATTCATAAGATATTTTTCATCTAATTTATTTTAATCAAAATGCTTGATTTGATTTTTTTTAACATTTTCAAAGGGGATGAATAAAAGATAAATAACATAAAATATAAACCACGAAAAGCTTTCAAAAAAATATCAATATATTCATTTACGAGTCCATTTCAAAAGGGTACCTTGGTTTTTCAATTTATTTAAATAATTAAAAAAAATCTTATGTGAACACATGTGCCTCCAAAATGCAATTGAAATATTGCTCTCCCAACTTCAATTTTTTTTTTATAATTTTGCATTAAAAAATAATTTTTTAATATGAAAAACTTAGTTATCTGGATGCATTTGGAGTGGAAAAAGTGGAGGAAACAGCTCATGGAACCGTTATTATCGACGGGACCTACTTTGGAAAAACATGGTTTCAAACCTTCTGAGAGTATTTTCAGGGTAAAATTTCTCTTATTTAGTGTTTCACATTTTCATGCTATTCTAGACATAGAGACCTTTCTAATGGTGTAAGAGTGCATCAATTGGAGTCAGCATGCAAAATTTGTGCCACTTAGAAGTTGACCATTTTATTTTCACACCTATAGATTGGGAGGATGCCGCATCAACGCCCATTATTCATGGAAAACAAACTAGCCACGTGTTTTTGATGTGAAATACTCTAGAAGAGTTGATTTTGTAACCTTGTTTGAGAACTTATGTAGTCAAACTTAACCACTAGTAGGCTATTTGACTCTGTTGTAACCAGGTCACTAGGAGGAAGAGGCATTCCATTAATTTGAGATAATTTTGTTCCATAACTTAAAAAAGATATCTAGCAGAGATAGGAGGTAGAGCACAGAGAGAGGATTTGTCCACTGTATGAGCCCATGGGCCACAAACATTACTTCTTTGTATTAGCAGACATATTTCTAGAAAGAGAAAGAGAGAATGAAGTGACTTCACCTTCTTGCTACATTTTCTCCTTAAAGGGTTTCCCATAGAGCATATATTGTGTCTTATGTGTGTGTGACCTTATTTTACTATTCTCTACTTTACTGCATAATTTATACTTGCATGCATGCACTAATTACAATTAAATCCACAAATCTTAAAGTTTAATAAAAATGTAATAGTGTAAAATTTTAGTATTTTAACATATTATTATTAGATGTGTTGTGACAAACTATCCATTGGAATATTCATGGTAGTTTAAGGATCACTCAGAATGTATTTGTTGTATATTTTTTAAATAAATATGTACATGATCTAACCCATGTAATTGATTGTCATGTATAGGTCAAACCACTACACATTTCACACCAAAGGGAGATTATACTCTAGAATCGGGTCATTTCCCAGGTTAAAGGGAAACAAGAGAACTTTGGTCATGAAGAGGTGACCTAGGAGACGGAATAAGAAATGAATAAGGCTTATCCTAGATTATTTGTTTAACTATTAGTGATGATTGTACATTGAGGACAATGTCCCCATTTAAAGGGATGGGAGATTCAATACCCCAAAAATACTTACTTTATGACTTACATGTTTTATGGTTTTCATGTATTTATGGAAATAGCAAAAGGACATGTGCTATATATTTGTTTTTTTTTCTAACGTGAATAAAACAATTAATGGAGTTATGTTAGAATGATTGAATTTTCTCGGTATTATGTTAGAGACGAACATGATATATTATCCTCTAACTTGGGTAAACAATTAGCAATGTGATTATGCCAAAGAAGGCAAGGAGGAGAAAAAGGAAAGAAAAAATAGGAGAACTCTCCTCTTCTAGTTCTGTGTGTGAGTGTGTATGAGTAGTATGAAATTAGTGGTTTTCCCATTGGGAATGAATAATCTTTAATTTTATAGAGAAAAAGGGAGAGAATCTAGACCACCACCTAAATAGTGCTAGGGTGGAAGAGAAAAAGCATGTGGTGGATTATGGAATAGATATTGTGGGAGAGAAAGAAAATCTCTAGCTAGCCCTTACTAATGGGATAGAAATATTGGTAAACTTAGAAAAGGGTGTGCGGGATATTGCATATAGTAGGAGGAAATACATCCATAAATAGTCCTGGTTTAGATGAAATCTAGAGAGAAAACCCAAGGGGAGCTACTAGTAGAGCAAATTTCAAGGTTGGGAGGAGCCTTGAAGTCTCTAGCATAATTCTAAAGGAATACCTAGATAAGTAGTTCCAGTTAGAGACAAGTACAAGAAAGAGAAAAACTGCACTGTAGATGTATGTAAAACAATACAAGAGAATGATAATTGTTGTTAGAAGTGAAAATGGTTGTTAAGAATCTAGATTTAAAGACGTGAGTATATGATTCAAACTAGAATAGATGAAAAAAAACAAGCTCTATTTTATGAGATAATTTTTTTTATTTTTTTTTATAAATAATGTTTCTCTTTACTTAAACTATTTATACATATATCATAGTAAACTATTTGGCACTGTAGGATAATTTTCTGATTTGACTCAGGTTAAAAACATCAAAATCCCAAAAGGAATACTCCATATGAATTTTCATTTTGGTCAATCTTGAGTCAAATAAGATAGGTCATAGGGACTAGCAACAATTCTGAGTTATAGGTACCATTAATGCCCTAGGCTAGGAAAATAAGGGAATATATAAATACATATAGATTATAAGAATTGTAAATGATTTAGACACTGACTATACTATACAGATATACATGTAAGTACTCCATGCATTAGGAAAGATACTTTATGCAGATTATGTGGAAGAAAAATATCAAAAGAAAATTGTATCAAGCATTTATAATTATCCCTGCCCAGTAATACAAAGAAAATCGAAATAAAGGCAGTTGGATCCATTAATGTTCAAAACATTTGTATACGTTGTAGAAAGAAACACTGTTCATGAATGAATAAGCTACAAAAAAAAACAAGATATATCGTATATATTTCCCCAAAAGGAGTAAATAGGTAGGAGCCAGATAATTACTACATTAATTTTCTGAGGAAATATGTCGTAGGAAACCAAAAGTATTTAAATCAATAATTGTTCCAATAACAAAGCAACAAAGGAAGATATAAAAACCTCTGTTGAAGGACAAGTTCTAATTTAACTCAATAAAAACAAGAAATTGTTATATAATTATAACCCTGTAGGGTTATAGACAAATGACAATGTATATAATAAATGGATTACAAAAATTTCTCTTTCGACCAATGTAACTGTGCATGCGGCCATAGAGGGTCACAACGACCTTTAATTTAATATTCCAAACATTATGCAACCAAACTCAATCCATAGGAAGACAAAGAAATAACAAGAACCTAACAATTTATAAGTATGACCTCTCGTAGCAGCATGGAAGTTGTGGCTTCATTGTTCAAAATTTGGGGGCATGTGGAAATAAAAATTTAGAACTCAGTTTTCACGCTTGAATTTGAAGAAAAATCAAGTGAAAAGTCCCATTAAACCCTCCTTTGTGATAATCCAATGAAAACTTCCAACATACCTTAGTTCAGAGGGACTAGGATTTGTTTGTGGAACTCATAAAAAGCCATGCTGCTAAAGGGATAAGAAAATACTAAAACTTGGGGCCTCCCTTAGCTGCTGTAGCCAATGAAAGGAAATGTTGGCGTGGGTATTCTTGAAAAATAAAATGATGGGTTTCAATTAGAAGAAATTTTTGATAGGTTAAGAGGAAGATAAGTTGACAACGGTAGTTGTAGTTAATAAACCAAAGTCTTGCCTCAAAAACTAGATGGAAACTATTAATAATTTCCAATACCAGCCATAGAGTGCTATCAAGGGTTATTTTAGAGTCCTTTCCACATTCCTTAAAATGGAAATAGTTTGAGCCTAGAAAATTTCTAAAACTAAGAGATTAAATATGGGAACGTAACAATTACCATCGTATAAAATAATAAAAGTCAACTAGAAGACGCAGGAAAAAGGTTCATACTTCAATTATTACTGCTAAATTTTGTAGCCACCTCTGTGCAACAAATCTTGAAGGTGCTCATCAATGAGATAGCCAATTAACCAAAAGAGTCTGGATGTATAGTAGAGTTTGCACTCAATGTAGAGGCATACTTGTTCTTAGGCGAACACAAATGAGGTTGTGGCGGGAAGTTGGGGTCAGATAGTTACCTTAACCCCTGGTCAGATAGTTACCTTAACCCCCAACTCAGAAATCTCCACTATCTATTCTAAGAAAGGATTTACGGTGTTGAAAATGTTAGCGAGACGAAATCCATGTTGATAAGAGGGAGGGTCATCAATGAAGCCATAGTTGTGAGAAACTAGACCAAAGGATATACAACCATGAGAGAATGACCAAAAATGTCAATATAAATTCGATAGACTAATTATGAAATCCTTTATGTTCATATGTAAATAAAATAGCTCATGTAATATGCTAGCAAAGGTTTAAGACATATATTGATGCTCATAAGTTGTGCCTTACAACGAGTTATGGGGATAAGGCATTAGGCGTTTATAACATACAATAGTGTTGGTTATGTGGAGTTATATGTGTTATCGAGGATTATATAAGCATATTATATAATACCACAAGTGATCGTAAAGGTTATATATAATGGGTGATTAAGAAGACAAATAAGCCCACCTTTTAATGATCACATAGTGAGTTCAACGTACACTAACGACCCAATAAATATTGTTATATATATAATGAGAGGGAGACATGTAAAGCTTGGACTTGATAATTAGCATTTTGAATGAACTCTTCTCGAATAACTACTTAGATATGTGTGTAATCTAAATGTGTTGGTAAAACCTAAATAATTAGAAAACTGAAGATTTAAAATTTGATATCTTCTATTGCGGAAAAATAAATTCTTTGTTTTTCCAGTGCTCTTACTTTATGGAGATAGTTTTCTTTGTGATTAACTTGAGAAGCGAGAAGGCAAGAGCACACCCTTTGCATTTGAAAAATGAGTGTGGAGATTAGTAGCTACAACCACTACAATTTGAAGTGCATAGTTATTATTGTGTTCTTGTCAAACTCGAGGTAATGGAGATAATTTTTAAAGTTATTCCTGGTGTCAAATTGCATGCTCACTCTGAATTCCAATTCCAATGTTCCAATGCAATGAGTAAATGGGTTTACTGCTTATGAAATTCTAATGCGAAGTTTAGATAATGCAAAGGAAAGCTTGCAGGGGAAAGAAATGTGGATCTCTTAGTGCATATCTCTTAGTACATAGGAGAGCACTATTGAGCTCTTAATGGGAAGGAGAGAAATGTCGAGCTCTCAATGTGGAGGAGATCAATGCTACTCCACATTGCTCACTTATGAAGTACATTTTTCTTTTTCCACCCCAGAAATATCAAGGCGCCTTAATTTTGTAAATACCATTACAAGTGACGTCATTTAGTCATGGTTATGAAAATACTTTTTCTGGGAAGGTAGTTTAAAAGTGGATATAACATGGAATAAATAAAGACTAATCAAATAGTTTTTCATTTATTTTGGGTGAACAAATTTTGGATGACACCATTATCATTGAAATATATGTAAACATCATCCATGATAATGCACAGGGATCCCATTGAAAATATTGCAAGACATGTACTAACACTTTGGGAGTTGCTATATAGACATTGCATATATAATTCCCTAGAAAACTCCATTTCCATACAGGTCCAACAATGTTTCCCCCCCCTTCCCCCTCTGTCGATCGAGTATTGATGTTTTTACTATGCTATTTACTAACATTATTTACTACGTTTTGATTCTAATGTGCAACTAGTTTAGTTCCCTAGGTCATGTCTGTTTCTTTGTGATGTGATTTCATACATTATTTTATAGATAAACCAAATTTTTGAATCCTATAATTAGTAAAACAATATTAGTGAATCCTATTTGTTTTTTTTTAATGTAGTTTTGAGCGATGTTAATGTTGATACATTGTGCGGAGGATGATTTGTTCCCCTGCCCATCCTGTCTATTTTTTGTCTACACATCACATAATGCTCTCCCATCCTCCTATTGATGTATGTACTATGCTAGATTTAGTAACATTATTTACTATTCTTTTCATTGTCTTATGATATGTGTACATCTTTCTGTTAAAATTTCTGTTTTCCCACCCCGGTTTTCAGTTTCTCCTTATTTCTCCCATGTAGTTAAATGCCCTTTCCCATAACCATACATTCAACAATGCTGAAAAAATAAATTTGCTGAAAACACAAATTCTGGAAAAATTTACAGAATGCTGAAAATTGCAGAAATAAAAATCAGCAATAATAAATAGCCATTAAAACACATTAAAACACTGATATTTTTGGTCAACGTGACTTTGGAAAAACCCCCTACAACTCTTGGGGAAAACCAGTTTGAGAGCTCTTCTTTATTTCTGAAAAAAACCTTTTTACAGCAAGAAAATTTCAACAAAAATTACAGCAAAATAATTTTTCTAGCAAGCAAACTTATTTGTTTTCAGCCCAACAGACCACTTGGAAACTTTGTTGTACGCGCGGTACGGACCGTACGGATGTACGGACTGTACGGATGTACGGACAGACCTCGACTTTTGTGCCGAAAATCAGTTCTTCGATATTCGTGCCCAAAAATCAGTTTTTCTCAGTTTTCAGCAAAAAATCTGCTTTTTCTGCTTGTTCTTGTTGTTGTTCTGCTTGTCTTTCTGCTATTCTGATTTTGCTGAAGGGGTGCCTGGTATGTGTGCCAAACTGCTGCCTCTTTCTCCTTTTTGTCCAAAAATCTCCCTTGCTCTCTTGCTCTCCTTCTCCCATTTTGCTCATGAAAGAATGAATGATCTTTTCCTCCTTTTCCTCCTTTAACCCAACCCTAAATGACTTTAGGAGAAAAATTAAAATCTTTTGGACACTTTTCCCTAGGCCAAAGATCAAGGCCTAAGGGAACCACCTGTCCTCCGGTACCAAATTTCAACACTCCCTCTTACCGAGGAAGGTGTTCCTCACCACACCCATCTTGTCTCTGAAGTAAACATGCTTGCCCCGTGGTAAGGCTTTGGTAAGAATGTCTGCTACCTGCTCATCAGTGGAAATATACTCAAGCTTCACAGCTCCCTTCTGAACATAGTCTCTGATGAAATGATATCTGATCCCGATATGCTTTAACCTGTCATGAAATACTGGATTCTCTGTGAGTTTAATGCAACTCTGATTATCACAGTAGATCACTGAAGGTCTCAACGGTTGACCAAATAAGCCAAACAACATCTTGCGAAGCCAGATGGCCTCACAACTAGCTAGACTGGTTGCCATATACTCTGCTTTTGCTGAACTCAGTGCTACTGACTGCTGCTTCCGGCTGAACCATGACACTACTGCTGAACCCAACCAAAAACAACACCCTGAAGTGCTCTTCCTATCAGAAGCACAACCTGCCCAATCAGAATCAGTGTATCCTACCAATCTCACTCTATCTCCCTGCCTGTAGTCCAGACCATAATCCACTGTCCCCTGCAAGTACCGCAAAATGTGTTTTGCAGCCACCCAGTGAACCTTCCTAGGCTCACACATAAACTGACTCATCGTGTTGACTGCAAAACAGATATCCGGTCTAGTGTTGACCAAATACATCAAGGAACCAATCAGCTATCTGTACAATGTGGGATCCACCAACTCGGAATCCGAAGCATGAAGCTTCTTCCAGTTGGTGATCATCGGTGTCGACATGGGTCTACAATCCTCCATGTGGAATCTGCTAAGGATGTCCACAATATACTTTCCCTGCCCCAGGAAGAAATGCCCCTCCTCCTGCCACACCTCCAAACCCAAAAAGTAATGCATCAAGCCAATGTCCTTCATCTCAAACTCCGTCGCAAGATCTCTCTTACAGTGCTCTATGAGTCTCTCTGCACCTGTAATGACCAAGTCATCCACATACAGCACCAGAATAAGAGGCTCCTCACCTATCACAATAAAGTAAAGGTTTGGATCTGCCTCACTCTTTGTGAAACCCATCCCCTGCAAATAAGTGTCTATCCTGGAGTACCAAGCTCTGGGAGCTTGCTTCAGGCCATAAAGCGCCTTCTTCAGTCTGCATACATGGGACTCCTTCCCAT
>APFE031658119.1:4243-58236 GCA_000404065.3 Pinus taeda | reverse complement strand
TTCACTTAAATAAAACCTATTCTTGAAAATGGGCGAATGGAAGGTTGTAATTCCTAATTTCAAGGGCTAAATTTACCTTTTTTACCCTCTCCCTTAAAATAAGGTGGGCTATTTGAGGTGATTTGTAAAAATGTACTATGATACAAAATATTTGCCCACTAAAAATTTAAAACCCCTTAATTTCGCCAAAGGGCGAACATTCGCCCCTAAAATCACCCCTAAGTGCAATGCCCTCCTTGGAGACAACATGTCCCAAGTAATGTGCCTCAGTATGAAGAAGCTACACTTGTTGTGCTTAGCATACAACTAATTCTCTCTCAACAAACTCAACACTACTGCTAAATTCTCGGCATGCTCTTCCTCATTTTTAGAATATACCAATATGTAATCAATTAATATAATAACAAACTTATGCAAATATGAATGCAACACATTATTCATCAATCACTTAAACGTAGCTGGAAAATTAGTCAAACCAAATGGAACTACAACAAACTCATAATGCCCATACATTTTATGAAAAGTTGTCTTGTAAATTTCCTCCTCTTTGATGTGTACCTGGTGATATCTAGATCTCATATCAATCTTCGAGAACACTATTGCTCCCTTCAACTGATTGTACAAGTAATCAATCCTTGGTAACATATACATGTTCTTGATGGTCACTTTGTTTAACTACCTATAGTTAATGCACAATCTGAGAGTACCATATTTCTTCTTCACAAATAATATTGGTGTGCCCATAGTGATACATTTAGCCTAATGTATCCCTTGTCCAACATTTCCTTCAACTTTAGTTTCAAATCTACCAACTCATGTGTGCTCATCCTGTAAGGTGCTTTTGATGTCGGAGCTACCGCTGGCACCAACTCAATAGAAATTCTACCTCCCTATGAGGTGGAAAACCTAAAATTTCCTAAGGAATACATCCCGAAACGATTGTAGAACTGAGTACCTACTTAAAACATATGCATCCTCAACTTCCTTACCCTTGTCACTAGAAATGTGCACTGTGAATAACACACACCCATTTTTGTGAATATGCTTTTCTTGCATAGTTGTCACCATCCTAACTGATGTGGATTTCTTCTTACCCTGTAAGACTCTTGGTTCCCCATTGTCATCCAAGCACTCAATAGCTTTTTCATAACAATCCACCTTGGTTCTATGAAAGTACAACCAATCCATGCCCAACAACATATTGTATGGTCCCAATGTTAATACATTCAAATGTGTTGCAATAGGCATACCATTCAAATCAAATGCACAAGCTCTTACCTAATAGTGAACTCGCTTCATTGTACCTGTAGCCAACTACACTAACCAAGATTATGCATGCAATTCCTTACTCAAGCCACACTTATCCACCAATTTAGGACTAACATAGCTATAATTAGATCTAGGTTCAATCAAAATAGAAATAACTTGATCACAAATCTTACCATTCATCTTAATGCTAAATTCCTGATGCAATGCCTGTTTGTTATGCAATGT
Organism: Pinus taeda; assembly: GCA_000404065.3. Lineage (NCBI taxonomy): Eukaryota > Viridiplantae > Streptophyta > Pinopsida > Pinales > Pinaceae > Pinus > Pinus taeda. The sequence goes on along the minus strand of APFE031658119.1, from coordinate 56,742 downwards.
TGCATAAATACGAGAAATGCTCTGACCAACATCCCTTACAGTATTTGTGTCCTGTGCACTGTATATCTGAGGCCTAGCACCATGATACTATGGATAATCTCTCCTGTGATGATCCCCTCCACAAGTCCAACACCACATGGGCTCCTTATTATGCTCCTCAGGTTGATGTCACTGTCCTCTATATGATGCACTAAAATTATTAGATGATGCAACATTCTCTTTATTATATGTACCTTGAGGTCATGCTTGTTTCTTGTCCCATTTCATTTGTTCCTTGCATTACCTTTCCAATATGGATTAGTCTCATATTTTTGTTTCAATTGCTCATAGAAATGATTTATCTTTCGAATGGTCTCCTCCAATGATTTAGGCTCATCAAACTCAATCTTATCTTTAAATGCAACCGAAAATCCACTAATGAACCTCTGAATATTTGCCTTCTCCTTTGTGAGATAAGTAACATACCTTAGTAACTCCAAGAACCTGCTAGTGTACTCCTCATCTGTCATCGATCCCATCTTTAGCTCATAGAATTATTTTGTCCTGTCATCAAAGTACCTCTTCGACAGATACTTCTTCTTGAATAGTTTCTCAAACTCACTCCATGTCAGGTCCTCTTCATGAATACACCTGACATTCTTCACATCTTCCCACCAAATGTTTGCTTTACCTTTGAGACTGAATGTAGATACTCTGGATTTAATATTCTCTAGATAATCATGTAACTTGAAAAACTTCCTCATGTCAAGCAACCATGCCTCTGCAACTTGTAGTTTCTTCATCTCTCCATTAAAATTAGGTGGATTTTCTTTCTTAAAATCATCTTAAAGTATCCCCTATCACTCCTCCTATACAGATGATAATGATGATGATCATAGTGCCTATCTGAATCTAAAATAGAATAATACTTGTGTCTATCCCTTTTCCTATCTAGAGTGTCCAACAATTTGCCATCTCTAATCGTGTCATCTCTATATGGCATGTGACCACCATGCGACCTATTTCCATATGCCCCATCAGTTATGTCCTCCTGCTCATATATGATCCGACATGGTCCTTGTCGTTGCAAATCTGACAAACTCTGAAATATAATTGCATTTAAATTTTCTTGTTTCTCCTATGCCTGCATGATTCTGTCATTAACTGCCTTACAACTCCTTATTTCTTCATTTAATCTTCTCAGTGTATCTACCAAATCAAAACAGTTCCCAACACCATATTTCTCTTTTGATTAATAGGGAGAGTCTTTGTAGTCTACCATCTTGCTAGCCATTTGACATTTCTTCCTGCAAGGTATATCATGTCAGCTAAACCTAATCCCAATAAACCAACATACCTAAGCATAGCTCGAGGAGGATACCTTATCTGCAAGATAAACAAATCAGCATGATACATGTATAACATAATCATGACAACATATAGAAACATAACACATAAGCATGTAACCATGCGTCCATCATTCTAGTTAGGGTCCAATCATTAATGCACGACCTTATCAATAACCACTACATCACTGTAAACTTGACCACATGAAAACCTTAAGATGCATAAGCAATGTGTAACCAACCATACACATGGATAAACACATGTAATCAAGCATAAACGAACAATACACATAACCAAACCTACAAAATTGTAACCAAGCATACAAAATGATACATGTAAGCAACATATAACAACACGTAACCAGACATACACTCAATAATAACAACCTCAACTTCCACATGGCTACAGCACTACAACCATGATCAACATCATGCAAAAATGCAAGCATAAGAGGCACACATTCATGACCAACACACAACCCATCTAGTCCTAGGGGTGAACCATGATTTGATACCTCTGTAACACCCTCCTCCCACATCTACCCAAACAACCATATATCTGGGGTAAACATGTGCTGGGAGGCCACTATGATATGATTCAATATCCTAAGTCACATTAAGGAAATGGAACCAATGAAAACACACCATAGATACATGAAACATCAGCATTATGACCCTAAGGAACCAATCCAACCTTTCTGCCAACCAGCCCCTGGGTCCCACTGAGCTTTTGGACCACTTGACCTCTGGACACTCTCATTCTATGGGAATTCTAGTGTCGAGGGACCTCTTGAAGCTCTCACAGGATTGCAAGCGAACATCCAGGGGCTATTTTGCATAGTGTTATGCTGGTGTCCCCAGGTTTTGAGCCACTTTTTCAAGCCCAGAGCCCAAGTCACTACCCATAATTGAATGACATCTTTAGAACAATAAAATAACAAGGAAATGACAGTACAAATGAAATTAATTAACTGAAACCTTGACTAGGCCCCTACTAGCCATGACAATAATTTTTTCAAACATATCACGAATATGTAATCTACAGGTGTAAATAAAAAATATGAGCATAGGGCCTCATACTTAGTTGAGAATTGCTAAGAGATATTGGTGCCTCAACACATTGACTTCCATTTCATCCATTAGGTCATAGATACATTTTTCATTCATTTATTAGTAAAAGCATGATGAGAGCCATACATGACTACAATCATAAAACACATACATAACCTGCATAATAGCAACATAAATACCAATAAATCAAAACCATATGATCCACATATAAACCAATATAATACTCATAGAAGTACAAGGAGAAATAACCTCATATTGATGATGCAAAATAAAAACCAGGAATGGGACTTCCATGTTCCACCCAACCATAAAATGGTTGAGCCAAATATCTCTTCATCCATTCACCCTCGTGCCATATTCCAAGTATGAATTCTGGATCTCATAGAACACATCAATCCAAAACCATCTAGGGCTTCCAAAGGCCAAACCACCTCGACCCATCAAATAGTGATTCCATGCCATGTTTAGACATCACAAAACCATCATTAGGTTGGTATCTACCCAAGCCTTCCATGGCTCTAGAGCATTTGTTCCAACTAAGGCTTCCAGGACTAGTAACTCAACCCACAACTACGGAAGGGCTTCCAGAGTGTTTTTCTAACTAGGGCTCCCAGGTCTAGTAACTCAACCCAATAAGGGCTTCCAGAGTGTTTTTCAAACCAAGGCTTCTAGGACTAGTAACTCAACCCAAGTTGTTACAGGGATTTAAGAGCGTTTTTCCAACCAAGGCTTCCAAGAACTAATAACTCAACCCAAGTTAAGGAAACATGAGTGTTGGGTGTGGAGCTTGATTATCTTCTTTATTTAGAGGTATCGCCACATTGGACCCCGGTTTGTAATGTGGCGGAAACGCCACCCGTAAACCATACACTACAAAGGAGGTCCAAGGGGAGATAGTTGTGATCTTTTGGAGCCCCCCGGCAGGGGATTGGGGGCAACACCCTCGAAGCTAAAAATAGATGTAAAATTTCCTTGTAAAATGTTGTAATTTTGTAGTCAATCTGGGTCATTCATTAGGCAGAGATCTGACGGTAGAATGTATGTTTAATTTAGGGTTTTGGCCCTAGAAGGCAACCCCTCACTATATATGAGGGAATTGTATTGTGTTTATGTAGATATGTATTATGGGCGAGAAAGAGAGAGGAGATTGTGTGAGAGTGAAGAGGGAATTACAACGAATCTGCTGTAGGTTGTATCTCTTCATTCTTTTTGGATAATATAGAGGGAAGGACTGGTTGTTTCTTCGTGGACGTAGCCCAAATTGGGTGAACCATGTATATCTGTGTCTCTCTTGTTTTATGGGTTTTCTTTGTTTATATTTCTGCAATATGTTTTATGTGTTCCATTTCTCTGTAATATATATTTTTTCTAACAACTAGTATCAGATCCGAAGGTCTATTTGGCTGATAAACTCGCAAGAGAGAAGGGTTCCTGGTTTGAGTGAGAGCAATGGTAGAAGATGGTAGGTTTAGGGTCAAAAAAATCAACGGACAAAACTACCAATTGTGGAAGATGCAGATGGAATATTATGTGTATCAAAAAGATCTATACCTACCATTGAGCGGAAAGACAAAGAAGTTGACAAGTATGACAGACATAGAATGGGATATTCTCGACAGAAAGGTACTTGGAACAATATTGTTATGTCTAGCGGCATTGGTAACCTTTAATATTTCAAAGGAAATGACAACAAAGGGTTTAATTTTGGCATTGGCCAAACCATATGAAAAACCCTCGGCCTCAAATAAGGTATTTTTTATGAAGCGTTTATTTAATATGAAGATGTCAGAAGGTGGATCTATTGTTGATCATTTAAATGAATTTAATACAGTTACTAGTTAGTTAAGTTCTGTAGGGGTAACTTTTGATGATGAAGCTAGGGTTCTGTTATTTCCGTGCTCATTGCCAGAAAGTTGGAATGGTTTAGTTATGGCCATTAGTAACTCTATCTCTAGATCTAGTACTTTAAAGTTTGATGATGTTGTTGGTGCAATCCTTAGCGAGGAAATGCAACAGAAAAGCTCCGGTGAGACATTAGGTAATTCTTTGACTACAAAGACTAGGGAAAGTAAAATGGAAAGAGGAAAGAGCCCAATATATCACAGTAAGTCAGGGATAGGCAGATCCAAGTCGAAATTGTTGAAAATAACAACAAGAAATGATAAAAATAGAATCTAGAATTTTAATTTGTCCTTGAATTAATATTGTGAATTAAAATCGAATTTAGTCTCATCAACTGCTTGGAAAGAATTAGTTAATTCATTATGGATTAATTAGTTGGAGAAATTCAAGTTAGAATTCTTTATGAAGTCATGCAACAGTTATCCCTTAAATTAAAGAGATTATCCCTTAATTAAGGAGATAAGATTGAGTTATATTTGAGTTGTAATTAGTTAACTCAGTTTACTAAGTTAAGTCTAGTTAAATTAGTTCCAAACTGTTTGAGGAACTAATTATGAGTTATCAATTAGTTGATGCATGCATGCATTCAACTAGTGTACTCTAGTTAACTGAAGATTCCCTCATCAGAAACTCATGTATGTCTATTCTGGCAAAGACCCAGTTGAGATAAATGTCAAGGATAGTGCACTATTAGTTGCATGTGTTTTCCATTAAAGGAAACTCATGCATGCAATCAAGGTAAGGTTCCTTGAGGATTGCACAGTTTTACAGTGTGTAAGGGTAGTGTTCCACTTGGTTGAAGGTGAATCATCCTAGAGGAAGAGCGCAAGGAAATAGGAGCTTGGAGGGCAGAGGAGAAGGCTTGTGAGAAGCCAGGATTTCCTATGAGCATCTGTGAGGATTGTACTGAGAGCTAGTTGCCTGTGAGAGCTAAGGTTTTGTATAGTTCCTATGTATTTCCACCTTGTATGATAATACAGATAGTGGGGTTTTTAGCTGAGGCTTTCTCCAAAGTATTTTCATGTGTATTGTGCATTGATTCTTCTTCTTCTGGTTATATGTGTTTAGCTCAATATTTCTCAATCTTTAAGCTTCCGCAAAGAAAATTGATAGAAGAAGTAGGTTATAGTATTTTGCTTTGGTTATATTGCATTATTGGGTTAATCTACAGTCAAATTTTCTAAATGATCTTAGAGCGAGATTTGTAGAGACTTTGCAGAATTTCTACACAAATTGGGGATAATGTGTTGGAAATGCGGGAAGAAAGGATACCCGAAGAAAGACTGCAAGTCTCGTACGAGAAAAGAAGGAGATGCACAGTAAGAAAACAATCATGAAGTGAATGTGATAAGTGATGTGTTGCAAGATGCTTTGATTCTTTCATTAGAAAATATTATTGATGCCTAGGTGGTAGATTCAGGGGCCTCATTCCATGCCACACCTCATAGGAAACATTTTCATGATTATGTTCAAGGAGATTTTGGATAGGTTTCATTGGGTGATGATAAACCCTGTAAAATCACTAGAATGGGTATAGTTTTCATAAAACAACATAATGGAAATCAATGGCTATTGAAGGAGGTAAGGCATGTTCTGGATCTGAAGAAAAATCTAATTTCAACAGGGCAGTTGGGAGCTGAAGGTTGTGTAACTACTTTTACAGATAAAACTTGGAAGGTCACTAAAGGAGCCCTGGTAATAGAAAAATGAGAAAAGGTGGGTACATGTATTTATGCAATGGTATTTCTAATTTTGTTAATGCTTTAACGTCTACAGGAGAAGATACAACATTGTGGCATCATAGGCTCGGGCACATGAGTGAGAAGGGGATGCAAATTCTTCACTCCAGAAATTTGTTGTCAGTTTTGAAGCATGTTGATTTAAAATTCTGTGAGAATTGTATTTATGGAAAACAGAAGAGAGTCAGATTCCTCAGAGTTGGGAAAGAAAAGAAGAGCAAAAAATTATAGCTTGTGCATACAGATGTATGGGGACTTGCTCAGGTATCATTTCTTGGTGGCTCTCGTTATTATGTTACTTTTATTGATGATGCAACCAAAAAACCTTGAATTTATTGTATTCGAAATAAATCTGATGTATTTGATACTTTCAAGAAATGAAAAGCTTTGGTTGAAAATGAGACAAGAAAAAGGTTGAAGTGTCTCATATCATACGATGGAGGTGAATATTGCAGTAAAGAGTTTGGTAGTTACTGTTTAGAGAATGGAATTCATAGAGAGACGAAAATTCCATGAACACCACAAGAAAATGGTGTCAGAAAGGATGAACTGAACAATAATGGAGCGTGCAAGGTGCATGAGATTGCATGTAGGATTTCCTTTACAATTTTGGGCAGATGTTGTAGATATTATTGTTTATCTAATAAACAGAGAGCCTTCAAGTTCCTTGGATGGTGGTATTCTAGAGGAGGCATGGACAGGTAAAAAGGTAAACTACTCATTTTTAAAGACTTTTGGTTGTGAAGCCTTTTTCACATTAATAAAGAAAATAGAAAAAAGGTTGAGGAAAAATCAAAGAAATGTACCTTTATTGGATATGGTGCTACTGATTTTGGTTATCGCTTTTATGATTATGAAAAATACAAAATCATTAGGAGCAGAGATGTCATATTTAATGAAAAGGTTTTGTATAAGGATTAGATGCAGGAAAAGAAAAGGAAAAATAAAATAGAGAATACACAGTTCTTGATGACATCATAGAAAAAGTGAAGGTGCCTAAAAATCATAATGATCAATGATCAAAACAACAACAACAACCACAACAGCAAAAAGCACCTAAAGCACCTGAAAGTGGTGTTAGAATTTCTACCAAGAAAAAGAAAACAAATAATACACAGTTCTTGATGACATCACAAAAAAAGTGAAGGTGCTTGAAAATCATAATGATCAACAACCAGAACAACAACAACAACCACCACAGTAAAAAGCACCTCAAACCCCTGAAAGTGGTGTTAGAAGATCTACCAGGAAAAGTAGACCCCCTGTATGATACTCTCATTCATTATATTATGTATTGTTGATTGATTCTAGTGAACCATAATGTTATGAAGAAGCAGTGCAGAAGCAGTAGGTAGAAACTAGGAAGAAGTGGAAGCAAGCCATGAAAGAAAAGATAGACTCCTTAGCACATAACCATACTTGGGGCTTAGTCAGGTTTCCTGCAGGTAAAACAACATTGAAGAATAAATGGGTTTACAGGTTGAAGGAAGAAGATGAAGGTAGAAAAAGGTATAAAGCTAGACTTGTGGTGAATGGGTTTGCACAGAAAAATGGTATAGACTTTGATGAGATATTTTCTCCTGTTGTTAAAATGATGTCAATCAGAACTATTTTAAGTCTAGTAGCAGCTGAAGATTTGCATCTTGACCAGTTATATGTAAAGGCAACCTTTCTCCATGGGGATTTGAAGGAAGAGATATATATGCAACAACCACAAGGATATGAGGTAAAAAGGAAGGAGAAACTAGTGTGAAAATTGAAGAAAATCTTTTATGGCTTTAAACAGTCTCCAAGGAAGTGGTATCTAAAATTTGACAAGTTTATGACTGAACAAGGTTATAATAGATGTCACTTTGATCATTGTGTTTATCTCAAAATGCAAAATGATGGCAGCTATATTATATTGTTATTGTAGGTAGATGACATGCTTGTTGCAGGTTCTAACATGCAAGAAATAAATTTCCTCAAAAGAAATTTGGCAAACTCATTTGCAATGAAGGATTTGGGTGTTGCAAAAAAAATCCTTGGTATGAGAATAAGTAGAGACAGGAAGAATCGCAAATTAACATTGTCTCAGAGTGAGTACATAAAAAAGGTGTTGAAAAGGTTTAATATGAAGAATGAAAAACCAGTTAGTATACCTTTGGCTAGCCATTTCAAACTAAGTAACTAAATGTGTCCCAAGACTCAGAAGAAATGGATTATATGTCTAAAGTTCCATATGCATCAACAGTTGGAAGCTTAATGTATGCAATGGTCTGCATAAGGCCTGATACTGCACATGCAGTGGGAGTTGTGAGTAGGTACATGAACGATCCAGGAAAAGAAAATTGGATGGCAGTGAAGTGGAATCTTAGGTATTTGAGAGGTACCACAAATCAAGCATTATGCTTTGGTGGTTCAAACATTTCTCTATAGGGATATGTTGATGCAAATATGGCGAGTGATAGAGATAATAGGAGAAGCACCACAGGGTATGTGTTTATTGTAGGTGGAACAGTTGTCAGTTGGGTCTCAAAACTGCAAAGTGTTGTTGCACTCTCAAAACCAGAAGCAGAGTATGTTGCTGCTATAGAGGCTAGTAAAGAAATGATTTGGTTACAAAGGTTTCTGTGTTAATTGGGTAAGAAGTAGGAGTTGGGCAAGTTATACAACGATAGCCAGAGTGCCATACATCTTGCAAATAAATCTGCATTTCATTCCAAGACTAAACATATACAGCTCAAGTACGATTTCATATGGTCAACATTGGAAGATGGACAATTGAAGCTAGAAAAGATACACACTAGCCAGAATCCTACAGATATGTTAACAAAAGTTGTAACCATGGAGAAACTGAGATTCTGCTTAGTTTCAATTGGTCTTCAAGTATGAGGAATAATATGAGAAACACCCAGGTCCAAAGTGAAGCCATTGTCCAGCAAATGAAGCAGTGGTGGAGTTGCTATAATCAGTCTCCAAGTGGGAGATTGTTGGGTGTGGAGCCTGATTATCTTCTTTATTTAGAGGTATTTCCACACTGGACCCCATTTCATAGTGTGGCGTCAACATTGCCCCTAAAATGTACGCTGAAAGGGGGGTCTAGGTTGGGCGGATGTGAGGAGCCCCCCCTAGCAGGGGATCGAGGCCAGCGCCCTCGAAGCTAAAAATAGATGTAAAATTGCCTTGTAAAATGTTGTAATTTTGTAGTCAATCTGGGTCATTCATTAGGCAAAGATCTAATTGTAGAAGTTATGTTTATTTTAGTGTTTTTTCCCTAGAAGGAAACCCCTCGCTATATATGAGGGAATTTTATTTTGTCTATGTAGATCTGTACTTTGAGTGAGAAAGAGAGAGGAGACTGTGTGAGAGCAAAGAGGGAATTATAGCGGATCTATTGTAGGTTGTATCTCTTCATTTTGTTGGATAATATAAAAGAAAGGACTGGCTGTTTCTCTGTGGACGCAGCCCAAATTGGGTGAACCATGTATATCTGTGTCTCTCTTGTTTTATGCATTTTCTATGTTTATATTTCTGCAATATATTTTATGTGTTCCATTGCTTTGGAAATAAGCCCACAATATCCATGGCTATCTAAGAAATGGAAAGGCTAGGAAATCCAGGAAATCCTCCATGTAGTGGCATATCATGACCAATAATCCACAAGAATATGCCATGCATGCTAAAAACAGTGAAGAAAACATACATGCTACTCTGTACTTGCATGAAAATCCCATTGTAGCTGATGATACTGATGTTCTCTTGTGCTTTCCTTCTCTTCCTTTGCCTTCTTACTCCAAAATCCAAGTATGCCACACCCTCCAAGAGTGCTCCAAGAAAAATATAAGTATCCAAGAGTATGAGAGAGAGAGAGAGAGAATAATGAGAGAGTTCCAAAATTGAACTAAGAAAAGGTTACCAACTGATCCTCAGAAATTTTTTTATGAATGAGGCCTATATTTTCTTAGTTTTCCTTCAATTTCCTCCTCACATGAAACTTGTGACCTTTCACCTCCCTTTTCTCCTAATTTCCATTATTTCGTAAATAAATGTGCCAAAAATTTCATTTTGCCTTTCCAAAGCCTTAGCCATTGCCTTTGCCAATTTCCTTAGCCATCAATCAATCACAAGTGATCCCCATCACTAGGTTTTTACCCAAAATTTAACTTGGAATAAGTGTCCCATCAGTCATCATTATTTTTTTTGCCTTTATTAACTTTTATTACGTAGAATTTTCACTAGGGCTATTATATAAGCTTGAGACCTTGGCTCTGCTACCTGCGGTCTCGTGGGCATGGGCTAACCAGGGGCTAAGGCTTAGCCTCGACCTCGTCCCCCAATACAAAAATGCCGAAAATTTAAAAGAAATATGTGCCCATACATTTTAAGTCACACCTTAGGTGCTAAGGGTAAGGCGTTGTGCTACTAGTTCGGAGGTCACGAGTTCGATTTCTATGAGGGAAATTCGACCCATAACCAAAATTTTAATGCACCATTGGGAGCCCACGTGGCTACCCTCCATTGGCCCACGTGGCTTCCCCCCATTGGACCACATCAACACACATTTTACCAATCTGGTGAGACCACTTGGAAGTCTACCATTGGCCCAATAAAGATAGTCAACATGTACAGTCATCATACCTAGTCAATGTGCGCACTGCCCAGTCAACCTACCTTCATCCAATCTACGAAAAATTTGCATGTTTAGGAAAATGATCATAACACAATATCAGGTCCAACATACCATATCTATTTTGAGTGATTCAAGTTGTGTTGGATTCAGACCGGTGAGCTATTCGATTTGGCACTAGTTTCAATACTTTCTGGGCACTTTCATTTTTGGGCTTAAAATTGATCACCTGATCACTCTCTCTCTCTCTCTCGCCCATGCATTGAAGTAATCAATTTTCATAGACTTTCCACTTTATTCTATGATTCAATGAACATATGAACATCGATTATGAAGTCTTGAAAGCTCTTCTTGTATTTGAACTCTATTTTTAACAAGTTGAGTGGAAAGACATTTTTTTGCAATTATATTTGGATTCAAATATATATTGGAAGAATTTTTCCATGTACTGAAACCTATCACATATGCAGTATTTGTAAAACATTACAAGTAAATTGTATAAGTGGTAGAGAATAACTTTTTATCATTCAAACATTCAAATAAATCTAAGCTTACTATTTCTCTATCCCAATCGACATTCTTGTTGGGTAGCGGAAGCCCCGCGTAACGGTTAAGGGGCACAAAGCCAGACATTTTGGGTAAAGTTAGGGTAAAGACTCCACTGAACACGTGGAGCACAAATTGTAATAGGCTGACTCAAAGGGTAGTCAACCCGAAAATAATTTAAAGAAGTATAAATAGAGTCGGCCCGCGCAGGGGTCACGGGCCAAGGAAGGGCATAAATAGAGTGAGGCCCTATGGGGAGAAGGTAGTTGTTTTTGGGTTCTTAAAGAAGATAGTCTGAAAGGGTCTGTAAGTCCAAGTCGAGGGTTAGGTAGGAAGTAGAGTCTTTGTAGTTGTGTGCGTAGAGGCCTAGAAAGTCCGCATATGTGTGCGTGGACCCCTGCAACTGAGTGCGCAGGGTAGATTTGGATGTATTGATGAACAATAATAATAAAGAAAAGTTTGCTTCTGTAATCCTATATTATCGCACATCTGTTTATCTTTATATATTTGGTTAATGCAAATGTGATGAATGTATGCGAATCTAGGTTCATTTTGTAAATAAATAAAGTATGTTGGTTAAATGTTTGCTTAAAGACCCTGTTGAATAGTTTTGAATCATACTACTTCTTTCAAGAAGAATAGAGCATGAATAAGAAAATTATAATCGCCCTAGATCAGTGCGAAGGTCAAGTAGCACAGATTTATAGAATAGAGTGCAAACCCTCCAATACACATCTAGACATCCCTAGGGTACAGAAACCTGGTTCCAGCACCCTCCCCTGCTACCTCAGGTGAGACCTCAATCCGCGCTCCATGTGCTGTTGCCAAAAGGGCCAGTAGCTACGGGATTTGTTTGGCTAAATAACTCTTTCAAACCTGGGTTAGGCCCAAACAAGCCAACAAATGGTTCCATTACCAGGACCGGGATCTACCTAAGGGGTGTCTAATATGGGAACATTGGAATCCTACGAAGAAAGAACTCAAAGATTGGTGGGATCTAAAGCTTTGCGAGTTCGCGGTTTAGGAAAACTGAAATTCGTGGATATCGGAGGAACAATGGTTGAATCGCTATATATTCATAGACATACATGAGATCTTCTTCATAACATTCCTGATAGAATTATATGAGTGGATTGCGAAGTTAGCTGATAGCGTGGGGAGGTGCAGATTGGACCAGCCCATAGTGTGGACTCCGGAACTGGTGCGAAGGCTGGAAGCCACCGAAGATAGACTTGTGTGCACGGTAGACCACTGGTTAGATGGGATCATTGGGGGATTTATCGCTGAATTTGTGATAGATATAACCATAACTTACAGTGAAGTAGAAGGGCACTTTCTCCAAGGATCACGAGGTAGGTGCATCAAATCATTGAATACTTGGATTAAGATGTTGTTGTGTGAGAAACAGATTTTGCGTGTGTATTGATGTCTATGGTAACACGGAGCGGAAAGGGTTATCGAAGAACAGAAGGAGTAGAAAATAGCCCATTGGCTTCTATGTCTTGGGAAAGCGAGGAGGATCTCGCTAGGTTCTCATCAGGGAGTGCAATCTGATTGATTAAAGAACGCTTCCCACTAATACCACCTTTGTCTACACCGCCACCTGCTTCACCCGCGTCGAGTCCATCCACACCAACACCTTCGCCACCTCCTCCACCACCAAAGGCTAGGATGGCGACCACAATCAAGTTACGAACAAACCAGGGTGTAGGAAATGAAGAGCCAAGTCGGTTCTAGTTTGTGATAAAATCTGTATGGGATGTGCAAGGTATAACATATAAGAACATCAAGAAGGCTACACTGGATAGTGCACTACAGGACCACACACTAACATGGTATATAAAATACTCAACCAATTACCCAGGCGAGGGAATAATAGGAATCCAGGACGCATTGAATAAAGAGTTTGGCCGGCCAAAATCTGAAGCCCAGTCAATCATTGGATTCAAGGAGATAGAAATGTTGCCTGGCAAAACTTTGTGGGATCTGGACCAGAGATTGAAAAGTACTATTATCGAAGCTAACATGACTTTAACAGATGGTTTGTGGTGTCCTTAATGCCCTAGTTGAGGATGCCTTTGTCACAACATAAGATCTCAACCCAAGCCGAGGCACTGGAGATAGCAATGAGGTTACACGCGACCCCAATATCGGACCCAGGTTTGGACGTTCAGCAAATGCATGTGTAACTTCAAAACTTGAGCCTGGAAGTGCAGAGTCTAAAGCAGGGAAGAATGTCCTGACCAGAGGTACGCCCGAAGGTAGGCTGTATTAAGTGTAAGAGCCCAACGCATGACAAGGACCATTGCCCGGTTTCCTTGAACTAACTAGTAGGAGGAGGTTCAATGCCGTTAAAGGTGGAGGTACAAGTAGGGGCAAGTGCTTTTCCTGTACTCTGGTGCGCCATTTGCCAGGTAGGAGGAAAGCATGCCATAGACAGCTACCATCTGTTGCTGAACTTACGACAACCCCCTCAACACTTATTTTGTAACTTTTGCAGAACGATGGGTCACGAGGAAAGGGATTGCCGCATGTTGATGGATCGACCTCTTATGTATAGGATGAAAATAGAAACACATGGATAGGACCTGACTGCACCATTTGCGCGTGAGGGATTCCTGATGCGCGGACGGGGCCTGAACAAGGTCGTGGACATTTGATCTGTTATAATTGTGGTGAAAAGTAACATTACGCTCGGAATTGTGTGAATCCAACTAAGGCATGTTGTTCGTCATGCTATCAGTTTGATCATGATGCAGTTGATTGTCCTACATTTCTCGCTCAATTACGAGAAAAATGAGTGCTCCCAGCCAACCCCACCTAGAATGTCCAGATGATGAAAGTTGAACCCCGAACAGAAGACCCCAACATAAACATGATGCTTAGAAGTTGCGCAACTACAGGTGAGATAAGGGGAAGAAGATGCAAAAGGAAACGTGGGTTTGGAAGGCTCCCGCAAAACAACCAGAATTTGATTTGGCGCAAGCAAAGGAAACATTTTTGGAGGCTAATAAAATTTTTTTAGAAGCATCAACTTCGGGTAGTAAAGGGCAACCGGAACTGGACCAGAAACGGTCTTTGATAACTACCTTATTAGAAACCTGTATGAAGCTCCTAAGGGATGCTAATGTGGTAAAAGGGTTACAAGAATTAATAAACATATGTGCTGGGGTAGATGAACCACTCCTGATCCGTAAATTGGGAAAATAGGTTTTGCGTACCGGTCGGGAGATGCGATTGACCACCCAAATTGGTGACTATGAGATGGATCAAGTCTTCTTAGACCTGGGGTTCGACGCAAATGTCCTACCAAAGCAGACCTGGAACGCATGGGCAACCCTATGCTACAATGGTCCGCTATCCAATTATCAATGGCCAACCAACAAAAGATTCTGCCTATGGGAAGGCTGCAAGGGGTTACTGTGGACATTGATGGTGCCAGCACACAAGCAGATTTTGAGGTCATTGAAATCGTGGATGATAGTAATCCATATCTATCATTACTGGGGATAGATTGGGTAGAAAATATGAACGGAATCATCAACCTTAAGAAACAAAAAATGATCTTTGAAAAGAATTCTCTTCGAGTAGTGATTCCATTGGACCCAGATAAAGGAACACATTATACCGAACTTGTGAGCGATAATGACAGTGATCGGCAACTAGTTTGTATCTATTAGCTCAAGACATGAGATCAGGATAGGTTGAACCCAACTATGAATGGATGACTCCCATGGGATTGCGACTCTCATGAACGATGGAAAAATTGACTGCACAAAGTAACTACATTGAATTGCAATAGAATAGTCGCAGTAGGAGCCATAGCGTCGTCTGTAAAAGAACAGTTGTCTCGATGAAATCAAAACCCGATACACCGAAGGTATTCGCATCCCAAAAGGCTTGGACATTGACAAAAAAGGCAAGCGTGGCTAATCTTAGCATAAGGCATGATAGTCGCCATCACACGTTAAACCAATAGCTAGAAAAACTAAGAAGAACAACCCGCAACAACTAGGATCGCCAGAAGCTGACCACGGGGTCCGCAGAAGCCCAAGAGACAACATACATCACGACGATACACTAACACGATTTTCTTGGAGGTTGCGGATACTGCGACCTAGATGTATCTGCATTGGGCAATGGAAGAGAAATCAGGAGAAGCTGGGTAGCTACCGGTACCGCGCTGACAACACCCTTGAGGCACGACCAGGAGATCAAAGCATGGTAGAGAGGGTTAAACTCAGGAGGTGATCATGCCACGATCCTTATAGCAGCTCAGCCCTCTTTCACT
The DNA here is from genome assembly GCA_000404065.3 of Pinus taeda. Classification (NCBI taxonomy): domain Eukaryota; kingdom Viridiplantae; phylum Streptophyta; class Pinopsida; order Pinales; family Pinaceae; genus Pinus; species Pinus taeda. The sequence continues at coordinate 41,259 of APFE031658119.1, read as the reverse complement.
TAAGATAACTCAGACCCTCGCAGAATACTACTAGGAACAACCGAATTGGGACACAGCTATCAGAATAGCACACACAGCCGTGGCACAAAACCTTGGATGTCCAAGCGCTCGGACAATGCTCGCAACCCGGGGCGGCAGGGATGGTACGGATTTTCACCCACGGTGTGGACACCTAACTAGTCATTAAGGCCATAGTCTTAGTGCCCCAAGCAACTGAAAGAAGGCACGGGACTATAAACAAGTCTGCAAGAAGCTGATTTGGTGTAACAAGTTCTACCTACACCCATCTGTCTTCTTGATCGCAACAGTGGTTGTTGAGCTGCGCAGTCAAAATATAACCGTTAGCACTTCTACCCATAACTGAGATGTGACAGTACGAGAAGAAGGAGTGGGTGGTGGGTCATTAAGATGAAAGTTCTGAGGTGGATGCATTAAGATCAACCGAGGGAACGTTGGTACGATACTAGAACGCAAGAAAGCGGAGTTGTTCAGGGTAACGTCTCAATTTATGACTATGGGAGTATACGAGTACATTGGCACTATACATTAGCATCGATCAACATGCATCTGACCACAAATCAACCTATGCATACTATGGCCATAACTCGAGCACGATTCACCGAAGAGATGCAGTTGAATCAGGAAGAGTTAGCAGGTGCGAGCTGGGCGCAGCAGGTTCCAAAATCCCCACGAACACCATGGAGGCAGAAGACCCGCACAGTCTGAGCCTCACCCCGGCTCACCAAACAAGTTGTAACTGATAAGGGAAAAGCTGCCTTGACAGACAATGATGAAGAGGACGAGGCTCTTCAGGAGATCCTTGACCAAATCGATGAGGACAAAGTGGATGCATTCCAAATCCTATCATTAACCCATATCTGTCTCCATGGACAGGGACAACTAAGATACTGAAGGACTTAGATGGAGCGAAAACCAAGCTTCAGACCCCGCTTCTTCCAGATGATATAAGGTTTGAAGGCTTGCCATTGGGACGCATTCCAACCCTAAAATTTGAAGATTGGGATCTGGCTGATAGTGATAAGTTCCTAGAATTGGTCGTAGACATATTGCTACCACGGGTGTGGCTGCTGGGTATAGAAAGGGTCAGGATCCTCAACCTCTGATGGCTACCTCACTACCACCGTGTGACTATTACTGCCTTTGTGATTCGACAACTCCTCTATCTTGTACATGATGCATTCCCATGGTTAGAGGAGCCAATTCCGATCACAGCTGAATTAATCCACCGCATAACACACCTACCACTGAAAGGAGATGACCCCGTCAGCGCCGCAGGAACCAGCAGCAAGGTCGGCCTCCCGACGTAATGAAGACACGGTACAAGCCGGAGAAAGGAAAGCACAGATATGTCATAGTTAGCATCAATGACAACGCCATCCAAGTGGCTACACAACTCCTTGGGGTAAAACTCATGAGGAAGTGTTGTGCAGAGGAGGTACCCACTTTTGTCATTGCGTTGGCCAAGCAATGTGCCCAGGGGGTGTAGTTTAATTGGGCACAATTCTTATGCAAATAATTCTTGATTAACTGCTGAGAAGCACAAGACAAAGGTAAGACATTTCATTATGCATGGTTGCTTCTGTCAATACTTTTGGTAACAAGCAAGCTGCCTTTGGATAGCCAGTTCCCTAGCATTACAAATGACATCCCTGAGGCTGTACATTTTATGGCGCTATGTAGAACAAGGGACGTGACAAGGTTTTCTGCAATTCGCGCATTTTTGACTTCCCTGGCAGAAAAAATAAGGATCCAGATTTCTCACCGACCGCGCATGTCTCCCACAATCTACAACAATTTCCAAAGCATGGCCGATTTTAAATTCGACATGCATCATGTGTACATCTGGGCGCAAAAGAACCCAGACCAATCCTAGGCCACACTTCCGTTCATCGCAACAGATGAATAAATCTATGGGGTTTTGGCAAAATGGCCTCTTGAATGGCGCGCTCTGAACAAGGCCATCCTAGACCAACTCACTACCAAGAAGTAGAAGAAGGAACAATAGCAGCAGCTCCAGCATATTGCAGAAACAACACGACAAGAACAATAACTCACTTCATAGCAAGCGGTTTCTCAGAACCCGCTAGCCAAAGAAACTACGGTCAAGGAAAATTTTAAGGATGGAAAATTGTCTTGAACTTTAAAACATTGGCGAATCTCACTAATCCCTAATATGAAAACTATAAAATGTTTATTGATATATTTGTAAAATTATTCAAATTTATAATCATTTTATATATAGTATCTATATAACGTTGGCGAGTTTTAAGGTAAAATAATTTTGTATTCTAAAATTTGGGCTAATCATCTTTTATAAAAATGGAAATTGGCGAATCTTTTTGTGGAAAAATAATGGAAAATTAGCCCACTGGGCGAATATTAGCCCCTAAAATTTTCCATGACTACGGTAGCACAGGAATTGGAACCAAAATAAGAGATAAACACTCAGGCTCCTGGGGAACAGGTCAAATGGTCGCATTGGGAGGACCCGCCAAGTGTCACGAAAAATTCCAAAGTAACAAAGGTGTTGGAGAATGACTTTACAGCAAGCCCTACATTGCCTGCTCTACTTACAGAACAAACAACTGTGTTGGGGGGAATCCGGAAGTAGTTGGAAACATTGCAGGCACAGTCTCTGGGCAAGGTTCACCTCGCCAACAATACAAGTATGACTGAGAAACCGATGGGGATGCTCGCATTGAACACTGTAACATTGCCAGCTGCTGCTATTATACGGTCCGACAATGAGGGTAGTTGGGATTTAGATCTGGCCGCCTTATCCAGTAGCCTACTTTTTCAATTACAGGATGGGCTCACTAATGAACTCTGCGCTAGGGAAGGTCACACCCTCCACACTTTACGGGAGTAGAAAGCTGAGATAGAACATGTAAATCATCAGCAAGTTGTCTGGTTCAAGCGTTATAGGAACGTTGGACAAGCCGTTACAAAATCTTGCCGCACAGTTCTGAGGGTAGCTATCCCTGGGGATCTTCCAACTCTGACCAAGGTTCAACACATGGCCGCAGAAGTCTGCACGGTCCAAGAAGAGGCCGCCAAAGCACAAGGAGAGATTGATCTACAGATTGTATAGCTCCAGCTCCATGCATAGCAACCTTTATCTAATGGTGGACACAGTCGCAAGAAAATTCAAGAAGGCATGGAAACCATGAGAAGCGCGGTCTGAGAATATTCATGACTTTTGGATCAGTCTCTTGGACTGCTTACATCTCTCCAAGAGGACCCCACTGTTCAGCACGTCGAAGCTGAGGTACACGCGCTACAGCGGGCCTATGATATAGCTCACGAAGATGCACAAATGGTCACTATCACACAACAACTAGCTAAAATGAGGGAGGCTTAGGCTCTCAGGGCCCAAATGGACGTTGCAAGGCAAAAGGAGGCAGAGCTTAAAGACCACATTTAACCATGGCTCGATGAAGTGTTTACCATTTCTACAATGATGGAGCGCAAGATAGCACAGATGTAAGCAGTCAGTGACTATGAGCAAGCAAACCCACTAGACTCGGATACATCAGCGACCCGAGTGGCATTGGTACAATGGACTACCGCATAATTTTTTGAAGAAACATGCACGGCACAGACATTGTTAAATGAACTTCGCGTAGAAATGGATGCACCAACTTAGTGACTTGAGACAAGTCACGATGATTGTGTTAGGGGACTGTTGGGTATCAGAAACCCTGCACAATGGTGAAGGGGCGCAAAGTTGGACATTTTGGGTAAAGTTAGGGTAAAGACTTCGCTGAACACGCAGAGTGCAAATTGTAATAGGTTGAGTCAAAGGGTAGTCCGCCCGAAAATAATGTAAAGAAGTATAAATAGAGTCAGCCCGTGTAAGGATCACGTGCTAGAGAAGGGTATAAATAGAGCAAGGATCTATGGGGAGAAGGCAGTTGTTTTTTGAGAAGAGGAATTGTAATGGGTTCTTAAAGAAGATAGTTTGAAAGTGTCTGTAAGTCTGAGTCGAGGGGTTAGGTAGGAAGTAGAGGCTCTACAGTTGTGTGCAGAGAGGCCTACAAAGTCTGTAGTTGTGTGCACGAACCCCTGCAGCTGAGTGCGCAGAGTAGATCTGGATGTATTGGTGAAGAATAATAATAAATAAAATTTTGCTTCTGTAATTCTGTATTATCATGCATATGTGAATCTTTCTATATCTAGTTAATGAAAATGTGATGAATGTATGTGAATCTGGGTTCATTTTATGCACAAATAAAGTATGTTGGTTAAATGTTTTCTTAAAGACCCTGTTGAATAGTTTTGAATCATACTGCTTCCTTCAAGTAGAATAGCGCATGAATAAGAAAATTATAATCGCCCAGGATCAACGTGAAGGTCAAGTAGCACAGAGTTATAGAATAGTGCGCGAACCCTCCAGTACACATCTAGACATCCCTAGGGTGCGGAAACTTGGTTCCATCACCCTCCCCTGCTACCTCGGGTGAGACCTCAGTCCGCGCTTTGTGGGTTGTTGCCTAAAGGGCCGATAGCTACGGGATTTGTTTGGCTAAATAACTCTTCTGAACCTGGGTCAGGCCCAAAAAAGCCAACAATTCTCACCTTTGATTTCTAGTACATATTTCATCCCTGACTGTGTTGTTGAAATTGAAATGGCACCGATTGTGCAAACTGGAAATGGATCTCGACTATGGGACAAATTTGAAATTGTCATATTTGGGAAAAATCAGTATTCTCTAGAAGCGAAATTTTTTTTCTACAATACTAGAGATATTTAGTAAGATGGCTTTTTCATAATCACCACTATCATATTTGAGCTTTGGAATTATTTTGAAATTTCTAATAGAAACACCAATATTTTCAATAAGTTTTGCCTCATGTTGTTCGATAAATTGTGTTGGCACAAGAAATGTTATTGTCATTTCTACTTTCTTATCTGTCAATTCTGCACAAATTTTTGGGTCTAGTATTATAGTCCAAAAAAATTTGATGCGTAACTAACAAAATGCCATGGAAAATACTTCCTAATATGTTGTTACTGATACCTTTGATTAATAATGGCATAGACTATATACATTTTTTTGCTTAGTCATGAGAATTAATTTGAAATTAATACAAGAAAAGAAAAATAAAATTGATATACAATTAGCTAAACATGGATAGAACTACCTTTTTATATGTGTTTATTTTCTGTTTTATGCTCCTTTTTGTTGAAGAATGTAACTAGTTCCGGTCTTCATAATTATACTTGTCAACATAAATTTTATTATTAAAGAAAAATGACTAATTAAAGAATGGGTTTCGTGCTTAGGTCAATGTTTTCTTGGTCAAAGCCTCCATTAAAGGCTTCTAGGTTTTCTCTTGAGTCATTAGAGGCATTTTCATTTTTATTAGACCCTTCTTAGGCTTTTGTTTCATGTAAAAATAATTATTTTTTAGTCAAAAAGATTATTTGTCATCTCCACACAAATTCAGCCATGTCCCCATGAATTCGGCCTACATTAGGGCAATTCGACCCAGCATAAAGGCTATATAGAGAGAGGAAATTCAACCTATTTGGAGAATTCAATCAACAAGTTCAATCTTCAAGGAAGAGAGGCAGAAAATAGAGAAAAATAACTAGATAATGAAAAACTTTGCTGGGAAGACCTAATTCAAGTTTCTGGGCTATCTATCTCTGACACATATGAATTTTTTGGGCAGTTGTTGGGGCCAAAATTATGTATCTATTGCAGGTCCAAAATTATGTTGTTGGGGGTCGAAGTTATGCTGCTAAGAGGTTGAAATTTTGGGTCGAAGTTGTTGTTGGGGAGTTGTTACTTAGATACTTTGACAAGGATCATCTATTGAAGAGAAGAGTTGACTTGGTGGTTGGAGGAGGTCTTTGTCTAGGTCTAAGAAGTCTGGAAGTGTCTCATCTTGATTTGAATCTACTAAAGGAAAAGTTTCATTGGGTTTTCCCCTTGTAGGGGTTTTTCCCTAATTGAGCACCTACATCTTGTGTCTCTTGTTTTTGTGATATTCATATACATAATTTGGTAATTTCTTGATGAAAGATAAACTAATAAATAAGTGAAAGAAGCCAACATAATTCACAAGTAGTTATCAAGAAAGAGGAATCAAACACTAATTCCTATAAGCATTGATTTCTCAACATGGTATCAGAGCTAAGGTCGAAGAAGGCTAAAGATCACTTTATTGGCTTGGAAGAAAAGGTTACTCCCTCTATGGTAAGTTACTTGAAGATGGTATTAAATATCGTAAGAATTGCGGGAAGCTGGATTGGAAGGATCATCTACAATCTATCTGTTAGTGTCGGTATCTTCATCCCTCCATCAGTGATCAAATTTCTCTTTTTTGCATGCATATTAGGTGTCCCATCCAATCAACTGCATTCCATTAGGTCATGGATCAAATGATGGTAGTGGTTCATTGTCAATTTCCCTCATGTCATTTACCTGCTGGCCTATTTTCACATGCTCAAGTCATTTACAATCATTTTTTGTCATTACATTTGCAAAAATCATTTTTAGGGTTTTAGGTCTCATTAGGTCTAGGGTTTCGCCACCATGGTCATGAAAAACTCAATAAAGGGTCAGCAGGCACATGAGAAGGTCTAATAAGTTCACAAAATCAAAATTTCAATGATGATATGCTCAATAAGTGGTTTTTACCTCAAAACTCTATTTTGAGGTGAAAACAAAGTTTTTATTTCTATGTACAATTTTTTTTTTTATGTAATTTCAATATTTCTTTTATATGTAATAAGTTCAAAGTTGCTGCCCTTGCTCACCTTGCTAACTCCAGCCACTGTAGACAAAAGTAAAACCAACAATGCATCAGTTTACCAAGTGATTAAGAAAAGTCAATTCCAATGAAAAAACATAGCTCAAGACCAAAAGTGACTTTGACATTAGAAAAGTGGGTTTGGAATAAGTAAAAATTAAAAGTGATTTATATATAAAGTGAAATGAGTGTCATTTGTCATTTCATTGTGCAAAATACTCTTGGAGAGCAAAAAATCCCAACTTGGAGCAAAGGAGACAAAAAAACCTGTTTTTCAAAGCATCTTGGCTTGGAGTTGTGCATCATAGGAAGTGTGTTGTGCATCAGTGGTTTTCTTGCAGTGTTATTTTGCACAGGCGTTGCGCATCAGTGGTTTTCTTGCAGCGTTATTTTGCACAGGCATTGTGCATCAGGAGGGTGCTACAGATTGGGCCAAGCGCGCTGCACATCAGCCCAGAACTTGCTAAATCACTCCAAATCGTGCCATAACCCTCAAAATTGCTACATTTTCATGCTACAAGTAAGTAGTTATCATCCTAAAGCTGAATTTGAGTTCACACTTGTGTTCTTCATCAATCTTGCATGTTAAAAGTGAAACCCTAGCTTGTCTTCACTGTTTGTCATTCTATTGTGTAATTTTCACTCCACCATCACTAAAAGCATCATTAAACCCTTTTCACACTTTTATTACCCTAACTCACTCCATCTGTCCTATGTTCCATATCCCACTCCCCTAAAACAAATAATTCCCTTCACCAAACCCTAAATTCCTCATTAAACCCTAGTTTCTCAAAACTAACCCCTTCATTCCCCAATTCTATTTCCTAAGAGTAAAATCTCTTCATACTTATCACCATTGTCCTATTTCATTACCATTTTTCACCATATCATCATCACACTATTTTCCAAGCACCATGGCAAGAAAAAGTGACTCAAGCTATGAAGAAGAAACACAAAGTGACAGTTCAATAGAAAGGAATGTACAGCCTAGGAGACCTCACAAGGGTGGGAAAATAATCAGAGAGGAGCCTATTAGAATTGCTGAACTTCTTGCTTGTCCCCTTGCCACCACTTGTTTCAGATACCAATCTTGCTTTGAGTTTTGTGAGATAGTTGAGAAAGTATCATCATGAATTAGCAAGGCAATTTGTCATCAACATGGAGGGCAATATGGTACACCTTGCTGGCATCAATTTCACTCTTTCACCGGCCATTATTGCAAAAGCAACTAGGATGCCAGAAGTGGGGGAAAGATGGAATAAAAGACAGAATATCAGCAAACAGCACTATGAACCCTACATCAAAGCCAAATATCATAGTAAATTGGGCAGAGTGTTTCCTTTCAAGTTCTTGGAGGACCGATATGTTCCACTTATGAAAGTCATCATCAAATACTTCACATGTGAGGGAAGGTTCTCTAGACTCTATGCTTATCATATTAGATTACTTATGCATTTCACCAGGGTTAGAATGATGAGTATTCCATATTTCATTTGCAAAAACATAGAGAGGATGATTGTGATTGCAAAGAGAAAACCATACCCACAGCAGCTCAATAGCATTTATCACTTTGTTGTCATCAAGATTATTGTTGTGCATCAGCTCACTCAGTTGGGAGTGCCATCGAAAACCTTCATTGCCCACGAGATCTTCAAAGGGCCTCAAATTTTTGCAGAACATCAAGACGAAGGTGGACCTTCCGGGCAACAAAGAGAGCATGAATTTAGAACTGAAGAGGCTCACATTCCTATGTTTATAACTTATGAAAAAGGCATAAGAAGACTTTTTGCAGCTACCAAACGAGTATTATCTCCACCAGGGGTGGAAGGGGTCTCGTTTCCTTCATCGGATCACAGGAAAATGCTATCTTCACCTGGTGTGGAAGGGGCTTTTCCTTCTTCTTCAGCAGAACAAGTATAGGACAGAGGAAAGAAACCATTGCATGATGACGGGCCTTTTGAAGGCCAATACAGGGATTTAATTTTGGTCGAGGAAAAGGACACTGATTTGGGATCCCAAAGCTCAAGACTCAAGGATGTGGTCATCAAGGAAAAAGAAGCTCAAATCCAAGCCTTATCTCTTGAACTTGAGAGGGCTAAATGGATCATTGATTACCTTGAGCAAAAGAACAAGAAATTGGAGGATAAACAAACAATCATGGAGCTGCAAACCATAAGGGAAAACCAGCAAGTGGCAAAAAGGAGGAAAATCAAGATGACATCACTAGAGCAAGAAATAGAGGCTGACCGAGAATCATGGTTGGAAAGAGCGAATATCCACCTTGAGAAGCTGCTTGATAAGGCTAACAAGGAGAAGAACATGTTGCGCCACATGGCTTATCACTATTTGGCTCGAAAAAAAATTTGCAAGACAAGGATAAGAAGACTAAAAGCCAAGTTAAGGAGAGCCTTAAAAGCCAAAAAGGAGCAAGATAAACTTCAAATCTTGGGTGAAGCTTCCTTGGCTCAGCAAAGAAATTGATAAACTTGCCTCTTGCCAATTTTGAAGCAATTTGGAGAAAATTTTTCCATTTCATAAATTTTAATTGCAAAACACAGGAAATTTCCTCTGATGCGCAGCGCCAGTGGCGCTGCGCATTGAGCTGGTTGGGAATTTTGCAAAATGGCTTGCATTTGTGGATTCCTCATGAAAAATACTAAAACCCATAAATTTTTATGAAGTTTGGAGGAGATCTGGGTCACCTAAAGGGAAAAAAACACCTAAAAATTGCCCTCTCTGCCACTTTTTGGACCCACAGGAAGCAGTCTTGGGAGAACTAATTTTTGAAGGGGCAAATGGACACCGAATCCAAAAATTCTAGTTGTCCTAGAAAGATAGACAGGTAGAGCTTTCCAAAAAGCCATCTTGAAGCTAATTTGGTGAATGGGAAGGCCTTCAAACTTAGCTTGGAAGTGGCGCTATGCATTAGGCAAAATTTTACCAATTTTGCTTAAAAACTCATATTTTCGCCTTGTTTTTTTACCAGTTTGACTTTTTCTTCTCTCATGGTCAAATTCATTATATAATATGATGTAAATTAATGTAATATGATGTAAAAATGATGAAAAATGACATATGGACGTATATACATTAGTTTTAGGTGGTTTTGAGCTGAATGAATCAGTTTCCATAGTTTTAGAGGCAAGTTGTTCCACTACCTATTTTTATGTTCCTAGTTTAGATCTTGTTGAAATAGCTCCTTGACTCATGGATTCGACCACTGATGGCTAGCACAGGTGGTTTGATGCCTATATCTTGTACTTTCTTAGTCATTTGTCAAGGTTGGACTTTTGTGGATGCATTGAGCACTATTGTACATCACTTTTGTAGTTTGGCAAGGAAATAAACCAGGGTTTTGCAACATTTTGTGGGATTCTTGTGGCAATGTGAGTTAGCATTGTCTTCTTCTCTGTAATTAAGTTTATCTTATGTTTATGTGTGCCATCATCTCTCTTATTTTTCAATAACTAAATGAATCAAGTGTAAAGGGTAGAATCCATTGGTGTTTCAGTGCTCTGCCTTGGGGTTTATTTAGTTTTACATGTTTTCTTCTATCTGAAGAGGACTCATGACACTTGCATGCCCTCTCCAGATCCTTACCAGTCTTTAGACTCACCATTACACTCATTTCGAAGTGCTAAAACACTTGCCTACCTCGCCCCATAGAAACCTCTGCAAATCTGTGTTGATTTCCCGAACCCAAAGCTACCTTCCCCATCTGATCCAGTAACCAACCATAAAAATCAATCAAATTCCTCTGAGAAAACATACCTAGCCTAAAATTAGTATTTATATAAACCGTCTCAAGCCTTTCTTGATATATTTTCATTGAGATTGACAAGGAGAGAGCCCTCTCTCGACCTGGTAGGGCTAGCTACTAGGTTAAGCATGGTTTGATGTTACCCTAGACCTACCTTTCTTAGCTTGAGGAAGATTTAGGCCCTAACACTATCTAGAAAAGTCAAGTGTGAAGGATTCTTGGTTGCACTTATAGGTACTCTTGATGATGACAACGCATGGATCATTAATAGTGAAGCCTTAATAATCTAATGGGAGAAAGTGGACAAATTCATACTCTATAAAGAGAACCATCATCACATGCAATGGGGATAGGAGACAACAATGGTTATGCAGTCAAGGGCCATGGATCTACATAACTAAAGCTAGAAAGTGGAGCAAAGCTACACCTCAACAACATACTCTATGTTCCAAGTTTGAAAAATATTTACTTTCCATATCTTGTTTACAAGATAAAGGAGATAAGGTTGCCTTTGTAGATGGTAAATTTTTGGTTTGGGGAATGGATTCAAGTATTGAAAAGGAAAAAGTAATTGGATTTTGTGAAGGAAGGCTATATAAAGTCATAACACCATCTCATCAAGCCCTAGTTCACATGAAGATAAATCCTATCGAACTATGGCATAGAAGATATGGGCATATTCATTAAAATATAATACCCTCACTTAGTCAAATGGTAAAGGGCATCCCCAACATCAAGGAAGATCATGGAGTATGCAAGGAATGTGCTTTAGGAGAGAATACAAGGAAACCTTTTAAAAGTAGTGATACAAGGTCTAAAGAGATATTAGACCTCATTCATTTGATGTGTGTGTGCCAATGTCTATATTTATTATGTGACCTTCATTGATGATCCCTCTAGAAACATATGGCTCTATCTTCTCAAGACAAATGACCCATTATTTGAAAATTTCAAGGAATTTAGATCCAAAGTGGAGACCTTAATCGAAAGAAAGATAAAAATTTTGAGATCCAATAATTGTGGGGAATACACTTCAAAATAATTAATTACATATTGTAAAGAAGCATGTATTAAGATAGGGCTCATTGTTCCCTACAATCCTGAACATAACGAAGTTGCAGAAAGGAAAAATAGAACAATTGAAGAATTTATACGAACTATGATATTTAATCAAGATCTACTAAAGCTTCTATGGGGAGAAGAAACAATTACATCAATATATATACAAAATATAAGTCCTCATAGAATCCTTAATAATATGACATCAGAAGAAGAATTCATAGGGTAGAAGCCATGTGTAGACCATCTCTAGATCTTTGGGTTTCCTGCATAGATCAAAGTTCCAAAATGGAAACAAAAGAAATTAGATTCTAGAAGCATACAAGGGATCTTCGTTGGTTACAGTCTTTTTTCAAAGGCATATTGAATCTAAATCAAGGAAGGAATACATTTTTAAGTTAGCATAGATGTTATATTTGATGAAAATTGTGCCTAAAAAATATCCAAGGATATACCAATCAAATTTGATGATGAAGATGTACCATTATTTGAAAAAGAAGAGCATCATGAAAAGAAAACTACAAACCAAGAAGAAGAAGAAGAAGAAGGGCCAAGTGATCCTATTTAACTTGTAATCACTCCCGAAACAAAGAAGAGCCCATATTGGTTAAATGTTACACTTGAAGATGCTGAAGGACATGGAGCTACTAAAGGAACTTTTAGAGAAAGCAAAAGACTAAACAGATATTCAAGAATGCAACATACATGACAAAATTGATAGAAGTTAAACCAACAACATTTGAAGAATTTACTCATCAAGAAGAATGGAAGAAGGCGACACAAGAAGAATATCAATCCATCATGAAGAATTTGGTCTAGGAAATAGTTCCTAGACCAAGTGACAAGTTGGTTGTCACTTAAAAATGGATTTACAAAATCAAACATTTTGTTGATGGAAGTATAGAAAAATAAAAATCTAGATTCATTGCAAGGAGTTTCTCACAAAAGGAAGGAATAGACTATGGATAAACCTTTGCTCTAAATGCTAGGTATACTACTATAAGACATTTCGTTTCACTAGCTACTACTATGGGATGGAATATACATCAAACGGATGTCAAAATAACATTTCTAAATGGAACCATTGATGAAGAAGTATGCATTGAAAAACTAGAAGGCTTCAAAATAAATAGAAGAGATAAACATGTTTACATATTCAAGAGAGCTATATGGATTGAAGCAAGTTCTTAGGGCATGGTATGCAAGGATGGATGCATGTCTTTAAGAATTGGTTTCATCAAAAGTTTTGTCAATGCAAATATCTACATTAAGATGGTAAAGAATGAACCATCCATTATACTACTATATGTGGATGATTTGTTTATTACATGTATGGATCAAAAAATACTAGAATTCAAGAAAAGGTTCGTATAAGTTGACTTCGAGATGAAAGATTTGGGACTCATGCACTATTACTTAGGCTTGGAAGTCTAGCAGAAACCTAGTGAGATTTATGTGGGTCAAGGTAAATACAGAATCAAGATGTTGCATAAATTCGGTATAATGAATTCCAAGCCTATGACTACTCCCATGATCACTAATCTCAAGAAGTTGAGAATCTCCTCTAGTCTCATCAATCCTACTAGCTATCGTAAGTTGGTGGGTTCTCTTATGTACTTGGTAAATATAAGACCTGATATAGCTTTTTTGTAAATGTTTTTAGTCATTTTCAATTGGAGCCCTGTCATGATCATTGGATAACTGCCAAGAATATTTTTAGATACCTACGTGGCACAATACATCATTGTCTGAAGTATAATGTAAAGGAAGTCAAGTCAACAAGTTTTACAAAGTATGATTGGGGTGGCAGCGAGACTAATGGAAGAAGCACTATGACTGAATGTTCCAGTTTGAGATTTGCAATGATTTCATGCATGAGTGGAAAACAAGATCCTATTGCGTTAAGTATTGCCGAAGCAGAATATGTTGTTGCATGTGAAGTAGGAAAGGAAGTTGTTTGGTTAAGAAAATTCTTGTCAAATTTGTTTGGAAAGCCTCTGGATCCTACAGTGATAAATTATGATAATCAAAGTAGCATCAAGATGTATGAAGACCCCATATTCCATGCAAGGACAAAGCATATCAACAACAAGTACCACTACATTAGGATTTTGGTACAAGATGGGGTCGTGAAGCTACAATATATCTCAACAGATGAATAGGTAGCCAATGTGTTGACGAAATCTCTTCCAAATAAGAAGTTTGATTGTTTTAGAAGCAACCTTGGGTTGGTTGATGTTACATATTTAGTTGATAGGGAGAGATGAAGCAACTTATGACAAGATGCTTGGGAGGATAGTTGGTCGACTTGTATGTTGATGTCTAGATATCAAAGAGGGAGGGTGGCGTTGATCATGGATCTCCAACCTTGGATATTGTTGATGGTCCAAAATGACCTCATCAACATGTAAAGGAGACCACTCGGTCGAGAACATAAATAAGCTCATTTTCCTTTTGGAATGGTGGTTCTGACTGGCTCAATTGGGTCTAGTTATGCTCTTTCCCTTACTGCTAACTTGTGTTGTTTTTATTTCTTACTAATAAGAAGAGAAATATCGGATCTACCTTCTTACAAAGCTCTTGCAAAGAAGTAAATCCTTAAGTTGAATTAATGAATTAGCTAAACCACACCTAAAATTAACCTATATCAATCTAATAATTATTCTAACCTAACCCTAATATATTACTTTAAAGTAATATTAATGTTATCCCTATAACACTATGTTAAGTTAATACTAATTATTATTCCTATATTACTAGGTTATCTAAATATTTATACCATTCTAATTTTATATTAATACCAAGCAACATTATGCTATACTATACTATATTAATATTAGTCCTATTTATCTCCTAATGATCATGTTAATACCTATAACTTATTTATATATATAATATTAAATATAACTCTAATAATAATATAATGATAATATTTTAAATGTTAAATTTAAAACAACTTTATTATATATTGCTAATTATTCTAACTCAATCTAATATAAAATATAATATATATATATATATATATATATATATATATATATATATATATATTATTATTATATATAACATAATATGTAAATATATTACTTGAATGGATTTAATACTATGTGAAATGTTAATACTACAATTAATTGTTGTAATTTTAGTTCTAATGTTAATATTACAAAACTAATTCAAATGTTTTGTTAATATTTAGTACTATCGCACTCTCGCATACCTATTTTACAATTAAAAATATTAATTCAAAAATTAAGTTGATTTCTAAATAATTATATATAATATACTTCTTATACATTATTCTGTGGATAAAATATGTGTGAATCAAGGTCAATTATACCATTGAATGTTACAAAATTATTAAACTATCAAATTAACAATAATAAAATTTTAACTGTTTCATTTCTAATAATTTGAATTGAAAATTAAATTCAAGCGAGCGAATCAATCTATGGGAAGGCTCGATTGAGCCGTCAAGATATTTGCCTCTATGAAAGAGGTGTGATGGTGATGTACGAAAGTAGAATGGGCGAATAAAAGGGGATATTTGAGAGAGGTTCGATAAATGGAGATAGTTATCATTCATTAACGCTGTAATGATTTCACATTCAAGAGAAAATTCAAGATTTTATAAGAATCTTATTGTTTTGGGAATAGTCTTTATAGTCTTCAGAGGGATGCTTTTTAGCCCTTTTAAGTGCCAGTGCTAATAAATGTATAGTTGTAAAAGATCATCTTAAACTTATTTAGATGTCAATAAAATATCATTGTCCAGGGTTGGTAATTAACTGATGACAATGTCATTCATAGGATCTAACACAATGAACAAGCTATTTCGCGATGAGACCTCTTGTCTTTCAACATTGCAATTGAAATCCATTACTTTGGCTTGGTGACAAGTAATGGTAATGTCATAATGTTAGAACCTATGATCATGGTAGATCGTCTCATGATGAGACCTCCTATCCTTCAATTGATCGTTTTTGTTTTTTAGGTTTAACTATGGTTATTTTTAATCTCATAGAGATTACTTAATAGATGGGGTGGTTTATTGCTCCTTAAGAGTGAGGGATAGCGTAAAATGTTTTAAGGTAACTAATATTTACTTCATTAGCCTTGCCCCTCAAGCACTGAATACCTTAAGTAATTGTTGTTAAATATATTTTTTTTCTCTTGAA
Organism: Pinus taeda; assembly: GCA_000404065.3. Classification (NCBI taxonomy): domain Eukaryota; kingdom Viridiplantae; phylum Streptophyta; class Pinopsida; order Pinales; family Pinaceae; genus Pinus; species Pinus taeda. The sequence continues at coordinate 25,482 of APFE031658119.1, read as the reverse complement.
AATGAGGTTAAAAAATATTTCATTAGAAAAATGATGGAAAGACTTAAGAACAAAGAACTAAAACCAAGGACTTCACTTTTTAGGGAAGCTGAAAATGAGCATAACAAAATCATCTTAAAAAGAAAAATGTCTTAAAGATAAGGTTTCATTTATAAATAGAGAATAGCCACTTATCCAATGATTATACCAAGTTGAACGAAATAAAAATATTCTCCCATTTTAATGGAAAGTGAACGAAAAGACAACAAAACCAAATTGAACCAGATGCTAACAAATCAGGAGGAAAGCAATCGAGAGAATGAGCCTTGGGATAAATCTTACAAGATAACATAAAAATGTATAAAATGATGATTATGTTAAAATTGAAGATTTTATCTTGTAAAGTAATTTGAAAGCTCCTTATTTTAAAGCATTGTTTTTTATTTCAAGGTATTTGTATGCTTTAGTAGGAATTTCTTTCTTTTGCAAATCATGCTTAAAACTAATTTGCAAGTCTTTAAATATCATTTTTTTAGGAATAAGACTAACAATAATTTTTAATAGAGTGTGAATAAATAAACCAAATTTGGACGGGAAAAGGAAATATAACTAAAAGAGAAAACAAAAGAAATGAACTAAGGAGAAATGAAGATCATCATGTACACATACCTAAGAGAAATGCATACCCAATTACGTTGTGAATCTTGACATTCTCGTATGAAGAGTATATAAAAATAGGCAATACAAGTTACATTTCTCTCTAATTTTGCATATTGTTGAAAATCATCAAATTATTACGTTTAAATGCTAAGCAATGCTACAAGGATTCTTCACAAGACAAAATACAAAGGGATCAACATATGAGTAATAAATGATAAAATATTGTATGTCAAAATTTGAAGTTTTGTCTTGTGAGCTCCTTTTGTTAATTAGACTTTTATTAAAATGTAAATTCTAATCCTATAGCAATTATGTGTGTAAAATTAGAAATGAGCACTATATTTGACTTAACATCTTAGAATATTGGGTTTACCATTGCAAATTAATGATAATGATCAAATTAAAAGCTTGACGAATGATAACCCATCATAAGTAAGATGATAACTGAATGAATGGTAAAACCTCATTCCTATTCATTAAAATACCATAGTTGCTTTGTTTGAGAAGAAAATAAAATCAAACTAACTGAAATCCTATTCTAATTCTAATAGGTAAAGCATGATTATGTGTATAGTCATATTTCGAGTGCAACCATGCAATCATTTTACTTCCCACACAAATATGTACAACATACATTAGTAAACTTACTAGATCAAATAATAGAGTATGAAAAAGAATCCTAAATAAACATACACATTAATTTCTAAAAACAAAGATAAATGAAATCTATAATTATAAAAATTTCTAACATAAGAATCCTCAAATTCTAAATAAAAGCTATCATAATATGTACATCCTAAAGAGTTAGTGATATCACTTTTGAGAATCTGATAAAGAGTGACTTCTGAAGACTACATAACACTGAAAGAATTAAAGTTAATTGTCCCCAAAAATTTAGAAGCACTATCTTTTTCCCCTATGAGATATTGATCATGACAGGGAAAGGAAAAAGGAGGAGGATCCTTAGAGGCATATGTTATAAATACATGTGAATTAAATCGACTGGTAATCCCATGATTATCTACAAATGTAAGAGGGTCACTAGATGATTGTATCAACAAGCCTTTAACACAACAAGTTTTGAATTTAAGATTTTCATGAGTAACATCAAAAAATTGTAATAGAAGTGGATGATCCAAATACAAATGGAATGATGCAAATTTGCGCTTAGAAAATGAATCAACATGAAAATATGTTATGACTGAATCAAATGATCTAAGTTCACAAGTATCAAGATAGTTTTTAAAGATCAAATCATTTTCCCACAATTTATAAGAATTGTGATAATCATGAAAAGTACGGGTATAAATTTCTAAACTAATATCAATATATAATTGATTATTTAAAGATATCCCTTGAGCTCCATGATATAATTCATTCTTAAGACTTAGAACTAGAAAATGTTCCAATGAGTTGACTCATGCAATGATTAGATTGCAAATAATGATAACCAGGTAGTAAATTAAGGGAAGTTCCCTCAAAATCATCATTTTCGATTTCCTGGTTTATTAATGTGTCGGTTGTTGTCAAAATAGATCCTAGCTCATTTTCAAAAGAAGAATTAGCATCATGATTATTTGTTAAATATTGATGTTGTGTATAATTTAATTCTACTAAAATTGACTCAAAAACATAAGGAGATACGGTAGAAACACTTTCAGATGTAAGATTTTCTCCTAATGTTGATGGTTGAGGAAGATCATTATTTTCATTCAAGAGTTCAATAGGATTAATCGTAGAATCAAGATTTATTAATGTTGATTCCTCTATATGTTCATTATAAGCTCTTACATTATATTTAAAACATGTTTAGGGGATAAGTCATCATGATGAAATTGGTAGAAAAACAACATAAATCTATTGGAAAATTGGCTAACAATTTCATCTTCATAGATTGTCAAGGTATCAAATTCTAAGCACAATTTCTTATAGCTATACTTGTAATGAGCAAAAAATAATGCCTGCATGAAGTGGTTCCAAGGTTGAATGCACTTAATTGGTAGCATCTTGTACCACTCTCGAATAATTCCTTGAAGCGTGAGAGTAAATAGCCTACAAATTTCATTGTCATCAGTGATGTTGAAATGTTTACATTTATGTATAAATTGATCAACATGATCTAAAGAATAAGTATAATAGTTCTCACCATTATATTGCAATTCAGATATGGTTTCAATTTATTCTCCTAGGTATGCCTTTGGTAGGGTTGTGTGAGCTAAAAGAGTGACCCAAAGTATGAATACATATAAGAGCCATAGCTAGTTAAAATTTTAAAATAATACTCCACATAGAACAACTAGCTTGGGCCCTCCTTCTAGTGCTAAAAATGGTGATGGTCCAAAATGACCTCATCAACATGTAAGGGAGACCACCAGAATGAGAAATTAAATCATCTCCTTTTCTGTTTGGAATGGCGGTTTTGACTGGTTCAATTGGGTCCAATTACCCTCTTTCCCTTCCTACTAACTTGTGGTGTTTCTATTTCTTACCAACAAGAAGAGAAATATCAAATCTACCTTCTTCGAAATCTCTTACAAAGAAGTAAATCCTTAAGATGAATTAATGGCTCAACTAAACCGTATTAGTGTCTATGAGTCTCTAGTGATAAAATGTACTCTTTTTGTGTGGTTTATAGGATTATTAGGTCAAATTGTCATATTATCAAATAAAATTTCAAATAAAATTTGATCATTGGTCAGTTCTAGGTATGTTACTACTCCCTTCATTTCATGGTCAAATTGTCATCTAATTCATGCCATCACCCATTGTGATGAGTCATCAGTGAATTTTCTTGATCACCATTTCAGTCACCATCTCATGGTCAGTCAAGTTTCAAGGTCCAAATCATCAGTTTCATACTCCATTAGATGTCATCATTACGTCAAGTCATCAAAGAGGTCAAAAAGAGTCATGACATCATCTAAGTCATCATTGTGGGAGTAGTAATAGGGAAAGGTGTTCTATAATGATCTGTAAAGTTCATTTTGATCTTTATTAAGATGTAATTATGTATAATAAGGTTTGAAGTTGCAGTACACTAGCATTTCATATCATTTTGTGAAAACACAAGGTGGGGCCACATCACCACCTAAGAGAAAATCGACCCCCCATCCTATAAGAAGACCAAAGGAGAAAAAATTTGCTCATCCCACCCTCATAAAACATCACTCCACCAGAAAGAATCATTCCATCCTCTGAAAATAAATTTATTTCCAACAAATTTCCAAATTTCCTCACTCATTGTGCTTTTCTCTAAATTGTTGTGTTTTTCTCAAGGGAGAAAAATATATGTTTTCAAGGGGTTTTCTTCATCAAACATAGGTTCCATCACATCAGTAAGAAGTAATTGGGATTCATTTTCCCCTCCCCTACCTTTCTTTTGCTTCATTGCATTCTTTAAAGCTCAGAAAATAACCCTTCCTAGGGCTTTGTTGTGCTTTTAGTGTCATAGTGTTTTTAATTCATTTACTATTAAAAAACCAATATTTCATGCTCAAACACCCTCCCTCACTCTCCATAAACCTTCCTTGAAATTTCCCCTCACCCATTTCCCTCATTTCCTTCATTTCCCTACAAACCCTAGCCTACATTACACTTTCCTAGGCTAGGCTTGTGTTTTTCATTTCTATGCCCATTCCTCTCACTCATTTCCCAATTTTTTACCTCCATACACTCCCTAACATATATCCCTACCCCCCAAAATTTCCCCAAGGATTTAGACACTCTCAACCGATTTATCTCCCTCCATTCACAAAATTTCCCCAAATCCCTTGTTTTCTTAACACTAAACCCTAATTCCCCTTCCTAGTGAGCTAAGGTTTCAAAATGGATATAGAGATCAAAAGCACTGATCAGAGGAAGCATAAAGGGGTTCAGATTATCAGGTATGAACCCACCAAAGTACAGGATACCACAACTTCACTATTTCTCAAGAAGTCATTCCAAGATGCAGGCTGCCTAGTTTTCTGCCAAAAGATTGAAGAACTAGGTTTTAATGATAAATTAACAAGCACCTTTGCCACTAGTCTTAGGAGAGATAAGGAAACTATTGCAAGGGTAACTTTTACCATTTCAGTAGAATCCATTGCCATAGCCACTGGGCTCCCAAATCATGGAGAGGTTTCATTCAAAAGGACATATCTAGACAATGAAAATTATAAAATGTTTTTGAAGCCTCCTTACAAAGCTGCTCTAAAGCATATTTTTCATTTTAGACACTTTCTTGATAAGTATTCCCCTCTCATGAAGATGATCATGAAATAATTCACATGAGATGGTAGGTTTTCAAGGATAGTACCATGTTAGATTACTGATGCATTTCACGGGTGTTAAACCTCTTAACCTACCTCACTACCTCTATAAAAGCTTGGTCAAAATGGCAGAAAAGTTACATAGCAAAAGGAAATACCATCAATAAATTTTGTTCCATCATGGATTGGTGAAAATCATTGTCTTCCATCAGCATACACAGGTCTACATGTCTTCTGAGGCATTCAAGCACACAGTTTCTCTTTTTCCTACTCCAACTCAAATCTACACCTTTGGCATCACTAATACCACAAGAAATGGGTTCTACAAGCAAACCTGTAACAAGAACATCTAGGGATGAGGTGACTAAGACATATACCAGAGGAAAGAGGCTTATGTTTTCTCCTAGTAGTGTGGAAAGGGCCAAGCCTACTTCAATTGACAAAGAGACATCAACACATCACCATGAGGCACCTTTGCAAGAGGAAGTACAGGTAGATTTTGAAATCTATATGGAAGATCTAGAAATGCATGAGGAGGAAAAGTCACATGAGAAAATTATCAAAGAGAAAGAGGCAGAAATCAAAGGGATAAAGGATGACTTGGCAAAGGCCAACTTTATGATTGCATTTCTACAGTAGGAAAATAGGCAACTAAAGGCAAAACATCTCTTTCTCAACAAACCTAAAACTGATGTGGTGGCAGAGCATGAAAAAGGAAAGGTAGTGATCGAACTAGAACATATTGAAGACACAGAGTTGCAGGTCAAGTTCATAGGGCCAAAGACCAGAGGTTTACAGAGACAAGAAGGGCAACAGAGTGAGTCATCTCCTCCATTAAGCCAACAAGACATTGGCAAATCATTTGAAGGATATTTTGAAGAAAACAAGGAGTATTGGCTTGACATCATTAATGATCACTTGGAAATTCTCCTGAAGAAGGAAAATAGGAACACCAACTTACAGAGGCACATGGCAAGGCATTACTACACTCGGCACTAGATAAGTCAAATCAAGGTTAAAAAATTGAAAAGGAAATTGGGGAAAACCCTAATTAAGCTAAGGAATAGGGATAACCTTGATTTGTTGGTTGATGCCTCACTCGTTGCCTAGCATATCATTTTCCAACTTAAAGGAGCAAGTCAAAACCATTTCTTAAGAAAATTTTGAAATTTTTGAAATTTTGTGGCTTTTGGTTATAACAGGAAATTTCAGTCAGGGCACTGCGCTTTTCCCTGAGGCCTCCAAATAACAAAAAGTTTATATACTTGGATAGATTTTGACCTTCATGTATCATCTAGTTTGTGTGCCATGTCATCCTTCTGGTTGGAAGAAAATACCAAAAAACCACTTTCTGCCACTGTTTTCACCCTGGCGCTGCACTTTTAGAGTGACCTTGGGAGAATCCATTTTTCTCAACCTTGGAGAGAACATTTTGAATGATTAAGTACTATATGGACAATTAGACATACTGATATTTCAAATTATGCCTTCATATTGGAATTTGGAGCACTCGAAGTCACTCAAAACTGTCATCCAAGTTAGCAATGCTCTTTTCTTAGATGGCATTGCGCTTTTCCTAGGAAGACAGGAATTCAAATTTTCTCCATCCAAATTCAAATATGATGGTCAAATTACTCCTTCGAGGTAATCATGTGATGTAATAATTGTAAATGAGGTGGAAAATGTAAATTCCATGATTCGTGCTTACTTATGTTTGTAAAGTCAAAATGAATCAGTTGGTCTAATTAGGGACTTTGTTTTTAACTTCCCTAGGTTTAGGTTTGGTTAGAGATAATCATGTAAATTGTTCCTATCATGAGGGATTTGACCTTTGAGAGGGGGAAAGAGCTTTTTTTGGTGTATATCTACCCAAATAAAAGTCAAGGGAAGGGTTGGACATCAGAGAGTGAAAGGCTTGGAGCTTGTATTCATCATCTTTTTACAGGAAATTAATAGGCTAATTGTAGCTATTATTTAGGAATTCTTGTGGTATGCTTTCGTGACATTCTTTTTCTTCTGTAAATCACTTAAGTGAATGATTATTTATCCTTTTGTCCATATCTTTTCTTTCAGTGATCTTCCTATGAGTTTTTAAACAAAAATCTTAATCTTAATCTTTGTTTTGTTAGGAATCTCATGTTTATGATATCTATCTTCTGATAAATGAATTCATGATATTTCATGCTCATTATGAACGTTTTCTTTTTCAACCCTACATTACATCGATGAACCTCAAAGTGTCACTGAAAAATACCTACCTTTCTCCTTTATATCCCTTGCAACTGAATCTTTTGAAAGCTGACCTAGTTCCCTAACCTCTACTCCTGATCCAGCAAAACCCTAAAATCAAACACCATTGAGCTTAATATCTAGCCTAAGATATATTTTCCTCTCGATTCACTTTGTTGATTGTGAGATACTTGAGAGAGATCTCTCTGATTTGGTAGGACTAGCTACCAAATCTAAAGATTGGTTTGAGGTTACCTCCATCGGTCTCCTTTCTCAACCTCGTGACACTGAGTAGTGCTAAAATTTTTGGCCACCACACTGGGGAACGAAAGATCATATTTTCCCCTAGGTGTGAAAAACAAGGATCATATCTAATTGTTGATGGTGGGCAATGATCGGAAACAGGAAGGCTGAAATCATTCACCTGGCGACACCAAATCAGCTTCAAATTTAATTCAAAGACTCCATTGGAGGATGAACCTTACCAACACAAACATGAAAGGACAATATGGGAAGATCAGATATTCAAGTTGGAATTTCATCTAAGATATAATATGCTTTATTTTAAATTATTTCTTCTCTTTTCCTGAGAATGCCAAGAAGGTTTTCCAAAGTATATTGTATTTGAGAAAAGATCACAGACTTGTGTTTGATTCCTTTCCTTTGAAGGTTGTGAATACAAACTCTCCATATGCCTTTGATCTTGGTCAAGACCCTTCTTCTGAATCTTATGATGACCATCTTCAACTTGATGACCCTCAAGAGATTAAGACTAATCCTATAACTTATGTACATACTCCTACACCTTGTAAAATTCCAGAAAGATACAAGCCACTCATCTTACCTCCTATACTCCATGATTTCCCTGAAAATTATTACAAATATCTTCCCAGGTTTGATGGATAATACGGTAACATCACTACTGAAAAACACATTCAGAATTTTGAAAATTTTCTTGACCTTTTTGAGGTTGAAGAATATGATGTTAGTATTAGGATTTTTTCTTTAACTTTGCAAGACGAAGCCAAGAAATGGTTCAAGAACTTGCCAGTTGTAAGCATTTTCAATTTTCATCAGTTTGTGAAAGTATTTCTTGATAAATGGTGATCAAGAGTAATAATTTTCTGATTTTAGAAGAATATAATCATTTGAAAAGACAATTAACAAAAATAGTGATACACATTTTAGCGAGGTTCAATCAAGTATACCATTCAATCCCTGCTAATATTAAACCAACTCTTGGTTTAGCTCTCTTACACTACCTAGATTCCTTTGATCTAAAAATAGAGTTTCAATTGAGAGAAAGGAACACTACAACACTCGAAGAAATTTCAGACAATGAAATAGTTGTGGAAGCTAATCTACTATTCAAAAGGTCAAAATTGAAGGCAGAAGAGATGGAGAACATAGAGAAGGAACACCTGACATCTTCAGAAGTGAAACTTGACATTTTGGTAAGTACAATGGAAGAAATGATGCAAAATATCACCATGAGAGATGAACTTGATGTTCAAAAATACCATGTCCTACTTATTGCAGAAGAAGAAGAGGTTGTTGGCCTTAACCATTTTCTTGCTAATCCTAGTTACCATAGATCAAAAAATGTTTTTTTTTGTATTCATTTATGGAGAGTCATGAAAATGGATTTGTAGATAAACCCGTGGAGAATCAATATGTTGATCTAATGTGTATGCTTGATGACACTCCTTATATTGACAATTTACCCAAGTATGATCGATATGATGATGATTATGTTGTTGAAATAGAGGTTGATTCTTCAAGGCAATCAACGACATGTTTTTGGGAGGAAGAAGCATCATTACAGCAGCTCAAATATAGCACTCATATTGTGCATATAAATAATGATAGCAATGAATATAAGATATAAATTTTCAAAATAAGTGAAAGGTCTTTGCCCTTGTGTTTCGCTTCATTTCAACTTTTGAGAGAAAACTTCCCAAGATTACAAATCAATAGTCTTTCAGTCTTGATATTGAGCATGAAGAAGACAATGAACTTCTTGATCAAGACTCTTTACCCTTGTGTTTCTCCTCACTTGCAAAAATAACAAAGAACTATAAGCAAGCAGATAAGTGAGTGATCAACAACATAAGTGGGAAATATTCTCATGAACCGGTTGAGGATGTCACTTGTGATATGGAAGCTTATTTCACTCAAGAATTGCATCCACTGAGTTACATTTAGTTTCAAACCACAGATGAAAGATTCGAACCTGAAACATATTATCAATTGATGAACGATAATTATGTACCATTAAGTTTTGATTCATTTCATTTTTTGAAGAATTTTTTTGATAATATCTCTAAAGTAAAGAATGACAAGATTATAGAAAATCATGTAGTCTCATTGGAACCAATGTATAACAAGTTGCAGTAGTATTCACCTCCCTACACTCCCTAACATCTATCCTTACCCGCAAAAATTTCCCCAAGAATTTATACACTCTCAAACCCCTTTATCTCCCTGCATTCACAAAATTGCCCCAAATCCCATGTTTTCTTAACACTATACCCTAATTCCCCTTCCTAGTAAGCTAGGGTTTCACAATGGATCCAGAGACCACAACCACTTATCAAAGGAAGCATAGAGGAGGTCACGTTATCAGGTATGAACCCACCAAAGTACAGGATATCATGGCTTCACTATTTCTCAAGAAGTCATTCCAAGATGCAGGTTGCCTTGTTTTCTGCCAAAAGATTGAAGAATTAGGTTTTACCGATAAATTAACAAGCACCTTTGCCACCAGGCTAAGGAGGGATAAGGAAAATATTGCAGTGGTCACTTTTACCATTTCAGCAAAGGCCATTTCCATAGCCACTGGGATCCAAAATCATGGATATTTTTGGTTTAAAAGGACAGATCTAGACATTAAAAATTATCAAATTTTTTGAAGCCTCCTTACAACGCTGCTCCAAAGCATATTTTTCCTTTTAGACACTTACTTGGTAAGTTTTACACTCTCATGAAGATGATCATGAAATAATTCACATGTGAGGGTAGGTTTTCAAGGATATATCAATACCATGTTAGATCACTGATGCATTTCACAGGTGTTAAAACTCTTAACCTACCTCACTACCTCTATAGAAGCTTGGTCAAAATGGCAGAAAAGGTACATAGAAAAGGGCAATACCATCAAGCAAGCTCGTTCCATCATGGCTTGGTGAAAATCATTGTCTCTCATCGACTTACATAGGTCAACTTGTCTTGGGCAGAATTCAAGCAGTCAACCTCTCATTTGCCTACTCCAACTCAATCTAACAGTCAGTCTACACCTTTGGCATGACCAAGACCACAAGAAGTGGGTTCTGCAAGAAGCCCTGTAACAATAACATCTATGGCTGAGGTGACTAAGACATATACCAAAGGAAAGAGGCTTGTGTTGTCTCCTAGCAGTGTGGAAAGGGCCAAGCCTACTTCAGTTGAGAAAGAGACATCAACACATCACCATGAGGTACCTTTCCAAGATCTAGCAATGCATGAGGAGGACAAGTCACATGAGAAAATCATCAGAGAAAGAGGCAGAAATTAGAGGGCTAAATGATGACTTGGAAAAGGCCAACTTTATGATTTCATTCCTATAGTAGGAAAACAGACAACTAAAGGTAAAACATCTCTTGCTCAATAACCTAAAAATTATGTGGTGGCAGAGCATGAAAAATGAAAGGCACTGATCAATCTAGAACATATTGAAGACGTAGAGTTTCAGGTCAAGTTCATAAGGACAAAGGCCAAAGGTTTATAGAGACAAGAAGGGAAAGGGAGTGAGTCATCTCCTCCATTAGGTCAGTAAGACATTGGCAAATCATTTGAAGCAAATTTTCAAGGAAACAAGGAGTATTGGCTTAACACCCTTAGTGATCACTTGTAAATGCTCCTAAAGAAGACAAATAGGAACACCAACTTAAAGAGGCACATGGTAAGGAATTACTACATTCGGCACTGGATCAGTCAAATCAGGATCAAAAACATGAAAAGGAAATTGAGGATGAGGGATAACCTTGATTTTTTGGATGATTCCTCGCTCATTACCTAGCATATCATTTTCCAACTTAAAGGAGCAAGTGAGAACCATTTAAAAAAAAAATCAAAATAAAAAATTTGAAATTTTGTGACTTTTGGCTATAACAGGTAATTTCAGTCAGCTAAAAGCAGAGTGCCCTGGTGCTACGCTTTTCCCTGACGCCTCCAAATCACAAAAGGTTTATATACATGGATAGCTTGTGACCTGCATGTATTAGTGATGTAGTTTTTGCGCCATGTCAACCTTCTGGTGGTGCTACGCTTTTGGTTGAGGCCTCCAAATCATAAAAGGTTTATATAAATGGATAGCTTGTGACCTTCATGTATTAGCCATGTATTTTTTGTGCCATGTCAACCTTTTTATTGGAAGAAAATTCCAAAACCCACTTTTTCCATTGTTTTAACCCTAGCATTTCACTTTTAGAGTGACCTTGGGAGAATCCATTTTTCTCAGCCTTCGAGAGGCGATTTTGCATGCTTAAGGACTCTATGGAAAACTAGACATCCTAATATTTCCAATGAGGCATTCAGATCAGAATTTGGAGCATAGGAAATAACTCAAAATTTTCCTCCAAGTTGGTGCTACGCTTTTCTCAGAAGGCATTGCACTTTTCCCAAAATTCGTTGCACTTTTCCCAGGAAGACAGGAATTCAGATTTTCTCCAGTCAAATTCAAAGATGTAGATAAAATTACTCCTCCAGGGAAATCATGTGATGTAATTAAATTTAAATGAGGTGGACAATGTACATTTCATGTAGATTCATGCTTACTTATGTTTGTAAAGCCAAAATGAATCAGTTGGTCTAATTAGGGAGTTTGTTTTTAACTTCCCTACATTTAGGCTTGGTTAGAGATAATCATGTAAACTCTTCCTATCATGAGTGATTTGACCCTTGAGAGGGGGATAAAGTTTTTTTGGTCTATATCTAACCAAATCAAAGTCAAGGGAAGGGTTTGAAATCAGAGAGTGAAAGGCTTGGAGCTTGTATTCATCATCTTTTTACATGAAATTAACAGGCCAATTGTGACTATTATTTAGGAATTCTTGTGGTATGATTTTGTGACATTTTTTTTCTTTTGTAAATCACTTAAGTGAATGATCAGTTATCCTTCTTTCCATATCTTTTCTTTCAATGATCTTCCTATGAGTTTTTAAATAGAAATCTTAAGCTTAATCTTTGTTTTGTTAGGAATTTCATGTTTATGTTATCTATCTTCTGATAAATGAATTCATGATATTTCATGCTCATTTTTAACCTTTTCTTTTTCAACCCTACATTACATCGACAAACATCAAAGTTTCACTGAAACATACCTACCTTTCTCCTCCATAACCCTTGCAATTGAATCTTTTGAAACTTGACCTAGTTCCTTGACCTCTACGCCTGATCCCGCAAAAACCTAAAATAAAACACCATTAAGCTTAATATCTAGCCTAATATCTATTTTCCTCTCAAGTCACTTTGTTTATTGTGAGATCCTTGAGAGATCCCTCTCTGATTTGGTACGACTAGCTACAAGATCTAAAGATTGGTTTGAGGTTACCTCCATCGGTCTCCTTTCTCAGCCTTGGGACACTGAGGAGTGATAACATTTTTGGCCACCATACTGGGGAACGAAATATCATATTTTCACCCGGGTGTGAACGAAAAGGATAAAATTTGTTTATTGATGGTGGACAGTGATCAGACATAGGAAGGTTGAAATCATTCACCTAGAGACTCCAAATCATTTTCAAATTTAATTCAAAGGCTCCACTGGAGGATGAACCTTACCAATAGAAACATGAAAGGACAATATGCGAAGATCAGCTATTCAAGTTGGAATTTCATCCAAGTCATAATATTCTTTATTGTAAATTATTTCTTATCTTTTCCTGAGAATGTCAAGTTCAAGTGTTTCCAATGTATATTGTATTTGAGAAAAGATCACATAGTTGTATTTGATTCCTTTCCTTTGAAGGTTGTGAATACAAACTCTCTACACGCCTTTGATCTTGGTCAAGACCCTTCTTCTGAATCTTATGATGACCATCTTCAACTTGATGAGCCTCAAGAGATCAAGACTAATCCTACACCTTTTGTACATATTCCTACACCTCGTAAAATTCCATATAGATAAAAGCCACTCATCTTACCTCCTATACTCCATGATTTCCTTGAAATTACAAATATCTTCCTAGGTTTGATGGAGAATATGGAAGCATCACTGCTGAAAAACACATTCAGAATTTTGAAAATTTGCTCGACCTTCTTGAGGTTGAAGAATATGATGTGAGTATCAAGATTTTTCTTTATCATGCAAGGTGAAGCCAAGAAATGGTTCAAGAACTTTCCAGCTGCAAGCATTTTCGATTTCCAACAGTTTGTGAAAGTCTTTCTTGATAAATGGGTGATCAAGAGTAATCTTTTTCTGATTTTAGAAGAATATAATCATTTGAAAAGATAGCCATGAGAAACAGTGCAACACTTTTCAATGAGGTTCAATCAAGTATACCATTCAATGCCTACTAATATAAAATTGCCTCTTGGTTTAGCTCCCTTACACTACCTGGATGCCTTTGATATGGAAATAGAGTTTCAATTGAGAGAAAGGAACACTACAAAACTTGAATAATTGCAAGACAATGAAATATTTTTGGAAGCTAATCTATTGGTCAAAAGGTCAAAATTGAATGCAGAAGAGAGGGAGAACATAGAGAATGAACACTTGACATCTTCAGAAGTGAAACTTGACATTTTGGTAAGTACAATGGAAGAAATGATGCAAAATATCACCATGAGAGATGAAATTGTTGTTCAAAAACACCGTGTCCCACTTATTGCAGAAGAACAAGAGGTTTTTGGCCTTATCCATTTTCCTGCTAATCCCAGTTACCATAGATCAGAAAATGATTGTTTTTTGTATTCATTTATGGATAGTCATGAAAATGGATTTGTAGATCAACCCATGGAGAATCAATCTACCAATCTAATGTGTATGCTTGATGACACTCCTTATACTGATGATTTACCCAAGTATGATTAGTCTGATGATGATTATGTTGTTGAAATAGAGGCTGACTCTTCAAGGCAATCAATGGCATGTTTTTGGGAGGAAGAAGCATAACTACAATAGCTCAAATATAGAACTCATCATATGAATATCAATCATGATAGCAATGAAGAGAATCCATAAATTTTCAAAGTAAGTGAAAGGTATTTTCCCTTGTGTTTTGTCTCATTTCAACTTCTAATATAAAAATTTCCCAAGATTAGAAATCGATAGTCTTTCAGTTTTGATAAGAGCATGAAGAAGACAATGAACTTATTGATCGTGACTCTTTACCCTTGTGTTCCTCCTCATTTTCAAAAATAAGAGAGAACCATAAGCAAGTCGATAAGCAAGTGGTCAAGAGCATAAGAAATCTTCTCATCAACTGGTTGAGGATGTCACTTGTGATATGGAAGATTCTTTTGCTCCAGAATCGTGTCCACTGAGTTACATTGAGTTTCAAACCACAAATGAAAGCTTAGAACCTGAAACATATTATCAATTGATGCACGATAATTCTATACCATTAAGTTTTGATTCATTTCAGTTTTTGAAGAAAACTTTTGATAATATCTTTGAAGAAATGAATGAAAAGCTTATAGAAAATCATGTAGTCTCATTGGAACCAATGTATAACAAGTTGCAACAGTCTTCTCGGGTTCTCCATTAGCAAAGTATGACCTTAAAAATAGAGATGATAAAAACTTGATCAAACAACTAGCGTCATTATCTTGTTCAACAAGAGTATTGTTACAAAGTTCATCCAAAAATTTACAGTCATATCAGGATAGCTATAAGTTAGAATTGTATGAGAGTAAGGACTAAGATGAAAGTATACATTCATGGTCTGAAGAATACCTAGAGAAGAAATACAATATGTTGGATGAGCTAAACCTCAGTGAACATTTTTTTGAAGATCCTTTTGCTAATTTGTTGCATTCGTCAAGGGAGATTAGGTCAAATTGTTATATTTTCAAATAAAATTTGATCATTGGTCAGTTCTAGGTATGTTACTACTCCCTTCATTTCATGTTCAAATTTTCATATGAGTCATGCCATCACTCATCGTGATGAGTCATCAGTGAAGTGTCTTGATCACCATCTCAGTCATCATCTCTTGGTCAGTCCTGCTTCAAGGTCCAAATCTTTACTTTCATACTCCATTAGATGTCATCATTAGGTCAAGCCATCAAAAAGGTCGAAAAGAGTCATGACATCATCTAGGTCATCATTGTGGGAGAGTAATAGGGCAAAGTGTTCTATAATGATATCTAAAGTAAATTGTGATCTTTATTAAGATGTAATTATGTATAATAAGGTTTGAAGTTATAGTACACTAGCATTTCATATCATTTTGAGAAAAGTCAAGGTGGGGCCACATCACCGCCTAAGAGAAAATCGTCCCCTCGGCTTATAAGAAGACCAAATGAGAAAACCATTTGCTCATTCTACCCTCATAATAAATCACTCCACCAACAAGATATTGGCATTATGACATAGATTTAGCACTATGGCATAGGTGTTGTCCTTGATGGAAACTCACTCAGATGACAAATCTCAGTTCAGTAGGTTAATCGCACAAAGTTACAGTTCAGACTTCACAAAATGAGGAAAGAGAGGTATACATAGGTTCACCTTGACAAAATAGTATATACACATTGATTAACAGATCAAAAGGAGCGTATACGTACACATTTACTTTCACAGAATGAAAGGCGTGTATATCTTGGAAAACTAAGTTTTGGTCCATGGTATTTTAGTCCATGGTACTTTGATCCATGGTATTGGTCCAAGATATATGGTCCGAGGTATTTGATCCAAGGGGTCCTAAGTGGTTTTGGTCCATGGTATTCAGTAAGGCCTAAGACTATAAGGAGAATATCATTAGGCAAAGGCACTCAAGTATTGAATATCTAATGAAGAGCAAGATCTAGTATACAGGTTATTGGGTTATGGTGCATAGCTAGATCTGAACCAAGGATGAACCTTAGCACTTGATAAATGATAAGATCTAATGATGGGTCAAGATCTTAAGGCTTGAAGTGAAGTATCTTTATGTGATTTGATCATTTATCCGAATAACTATTGCATGTTGTAGTCTGTAAATATGATGATCTGGGTATAACTAAAGTCTGGAATTGTTGTAAAGTTTAAATCATCATTCACAGATCTGTACGCAGGTTCACTTTAGAAAAGGTGTGTATACATGCTGGTTATGCATATCAAAACAACATATACATCTTAAATTTGATTCAATGCAGATCTGTACGCAGGTTCGTCTCGAGAAAAGTGTGTATGCACATAGGTTCGACACATTGAAGTAGTGTATACCTCATAAAATATGTTTTAGCTGCTTTTTTTTGTTGTTGCAGTGTTCTGGGTTCTGGTTACTGTATTCTGGTTACAACATTTTGAAAGATGAGATTGAAGGGTTTTCAAAGTGATTGGTTGATTCAGTTGTGGTTGGTGCAAAGGAGATTGGTTGATTCGATGAGTGAATGATGCTATTAATGGATCCAGTCTGAAAATTTATGAAACGTGGTCCTTGTAAGAAAAGAGAAGGTTATAGGTTGGCACCTATGTACTAGTAAACATATCATCTAGTACAAGAGCTAGGGGATTGTAGCTCCCTTCCAAGAGAAGCTGGAGAACAAGAGAAGGTTGTAGTCTTCTGTAGGTAGAAGCCTAGGTACTGGTAAAAGACTACACCAGTACAAAAATTGTAAAAAGAAGTTTCTAATTTAAAAGAAGATAGAGATGATTACAGCAAGTGGTTTTAACCCACATTGGGTTTCCACCTTATATCTTGTGTTCATGTTTGTGACTGTCTATTCTGTTTTTACTGCATCTGGTTACTGTTTATATGGTCCTGGTGCATTGATTAAAGATCAAAATAAGATGAATTAAATGAATCATAAGATTGCAGGATATACGCTAGTTTCCTTAAACATTGTTGTGTATACATGTGAGTTACATTAACTAAAGTAGCATATATGAATCTGATTATGGAAATGAAAAATTATTGACTTGCTAATACTGATTCACCCCCCCCCCAAGTATTATTTCCAGCAATTAGAATCAGAGCAGGTCCTTCAGAAGAAGCTTGATCGCTTGAAGGAAGATTCATCATCATGATTAACCATGAAAGAGAGGGATCCATCAGACCACCAATATTTGATGGGAGCAACTTCGTTTATTGGAAGGAAGAACCACAACCTACCTTCAATCTCTTGGAACAGATGTCTGGGAAATCATAGAAGGAGGATATACATTTCCATCGGCAATTCCTACAGATGCAGTAGGTAAAAAGCAATATGAAACCAATGCCAAGCCTATCAATACATTATTGGTGAGTCTACCACAATCAGAATTTGTCAAAGTTATGCATCTCAAATCCGCCAAAGAAATATGGGACAAGGTCATTCTAAGCTATGAAGGAGACACTCAGGTAAAATGTGCAAAACTACAAACTCTCAGAATTTAATATGAAACTCTCAAAATGCACAATGATGAAAGTATAGCTAGTTACTTCTTACGTATAGATGATATTGTTAATTGCATGAAGAATTTGGGTGAAGAGATAAAAAAAGTTACTTTAGTTGAAAAGGTTTTAAGATCCTTGTCTACTAAGTTTGAATCAAAAGTATCTGCCATAAAAGAAAAGCAAGATCTTCATAATATTATTATGACACAGCTGCACGGAATCTTAACTACTTTCGAAATGAGAAAAGGAGGTCCATCAGATATGAGAGAAGCTGCATTTAAAGCTTCAGGAAGAGAAGAACTCAATGAATCAGGACATATTTCAGAAGGAGAGGAAGAAGCAAACTTTGTCAAGAACCTTCAACAAGGTTCTGGAAGATTCAGAGGTAAACTACCCTTCAAATGTTTTGCTTGTGGAAGAGTCGGTCATTATGCTACCAAATGTCCTCATAAAGTTAAGCTTGATAAAGGTAAGGAATCAGCTAAATGGAATAGAAAACAAAGTGTAAGTAAGAAGAGATACTATACACATGAAGATAGCGATGGTTTATCAATTAGTGATGAAGATGAGAATAGTAATGACTATAGACTTCTGATGGCTTTTGAAGATGATGATTTCCTAGATGCTTTAAATGAAAATGACCTTTATGAAGAAATCTCTAAACTCAAAATATATTTAGAAGAAAAGAATATGATTATAGATACTTTGACACTCCAACTTGCAGAAAGACAAAAACACAATGAAAAACTAGAATGTGAAATTGTGGGTCTAAGAAAGGATATTGAGAAAACAAAATCTCTCAATCTTAGATTTGCTAAAGGATCATAAACATTAAATGAAATTATCAAAGTGCAATGTTCTCCTCTGATAAATACGGGTCTTGTATAAACTAAAGAAGTATCTTAAGCACAAAAGCCATTAACCTCCACTAAAATCTATCTTGATGCAGCAAAGAGCAGTGAACAGTTTGACAATCGTCAACAAAGGAATAAAGCAGATCACCAGGTAAATCATGCTCAATTTACTTCAAGGATGAACAAAAGCTACAACCAGTCTCAGGTAAATCATACTCAAATTGATTCAAGAATGAATATCAATAGAAACTACAATCACCAGGTCAGTAGATTCGATAATCGCAGGAATTTCTTTAATGATCAATGTTTTTCATGTCATAACTTTGGACACAAAGCTACTCAATGTGTTGCTTACAATACCATCATGACTAGAGAAGCATGAAATCAAAGGAATATGACAGGGATCACGAAACAGACCTACAATAACTTTTCTCTTCTTGAAAATGAAATAGAATGCTCTATCTGCAAAAACTTCAGTCATGAAGAATTTGAATGCAGGAGTAAATTTCGGCAAACATCTTAGAAGGAGAAAACTTCACTAAGTCCCAAAATATGGAGAAAGAAAGAACTGCAAATAGAAAGAGGTGGTATAGCCTTGTATGCAGAAGGACAAGAAAATCAATGGTACATCAACAGTGGATGCTCAAAACACATGACAGGTGACAAAGAAAAGCTTCAGTCATATAATGCCTTAG
Organism: Pinus taeda; assembly: GCA_000404065.3. Classification (NCBI taxonomy): domain Eukaryota; kingdom Viridiplantae; phylum Streptophyta; class Pinopsida; order Pinales; family Pinaceae; genus Pinus; species Pinus taeda. The sequence goes on along the minus strand of APFE031658119.1, from coordinate 6,253 downwards.
AAAAGGAAAAGAAGGTCTCATTTGGAAATGACACTCCTACTGTCATAAAAGGTAAAGGTTATGTTCTCTTAAAAGAAAAAGTTAAAGTTGGGAATGTTATGTATGTTGATGGTCTAAAGAATAACCTATTGAGTGTCATTCAAATGTGTGATCAAGGAAATGAAGTAGTATTTCGATCAAATGGATGTGTTGTTCATGAGCTTGATACAGGAGAAACCATGATCAAAGGTATAAAAACTCCAAAACTTATACATACTCAAGGGAGGACAACAATAGTGTTATCTAAGCAAAAATGATGAACATTCTCTATGGCATAGAAGATTGGGGCATCTAAGCTTCTCTCAAATAAGAAAAGCATGTAGACTCCAGGTTGTTTGTGATCTTCCTAATATCAGCATCCCAAAAAATACAATACGCAAATCATGTCAATTTGGTAAGCAAACCAGAGCACACTTCCCTGAAAAGAAAGGATCATCTACTAAGCCTCTTGAACTTGTTCATACTGATTTAAGTGGACCATCAAGGAAAAAGTCACCTCGTGGAGAAGAATAATTTATATTGTTCATTAATTATTTTCTAGAATGTGTCAGATAGGACTTCTAAAGCATAAATATGGAGCATTTGAAAAATTCAAAGCCTTCAAAGCCTTGGTTGAAAATGAATCAGATCGTAAAATAAAATGCCTCAGATCTGATCGAGGAGGGGAATTTACCTCGAATGAATTCTTTGACGTTTGTGAAGAACATGGAATAAAAAGGCAATTCTCTACTACAAGGACTCCTCAGCGAAATGGAGTGGTAGAAAGGATGAAAAAAACTTTTCAACAAATGGCTCATGCTATGCTAGATGAGTCTGGAACTCCTGCAACCTTCTGGGGTGACGTTGCATTCACTACCGTCACTATTCTCGGCGAAGAAAATGTTTGGGTAAACAAAAATCAAACTCCACATGAACTTTGGTATGTTAAGACACCTACTGTAAAATACTTCAAAGTTTTTGGAAGAAAATGTTACATCAAAAGGACTGATGAAAAGCTTGGTAAGTTTGAACCTAGAGCAGATGAAGGAATTCTCCTTGGTTACTCTTCCCAAAGTAAGGGATATAAATGTTATAATAAAAGACTTGGCAAAATTATTGAAAGTATTGATGTTATGGTTGATGAAGCATGCAAAAATCCAAAGAAAGTAAAAAATAGAAGATTGTGAAGAAGATGAGGATTATCCTACCACAGCAAATTAGACTAATTATGAAGAAGAAACCAATGAAGCACCAGAAGAACAGATAATGGTAGAAGAAAAGAATTTATCTAGGTATGTTTAGAAAAATCATCCAGAGACTCAAATTTTGGGACAGAAAGAGGCAGGTGTGCAAACAAGAATAACTATTACAGAAGCTTCAAACTATCTAGCATTGCTTTCCTCCACTGAACCTAAAAATGTAAATGAAGCATGCAAAGATGACTGTGATGGCATTATGGCACAGGTTTGGAGCTATGGCACAGGTGTTGTCCTTGACGAAAATTCCCTTTGGTAACAGATCTCAGTTCAGGCACTCAGGGAGAAGAAAAAGACATATACGCAGGTTCATCTAAACAAAGACGCGTATACACGAGGGTTATACGTTGAAAAAACGTGTATATGTTGGGGTTCATACTTTTGGTCCATGGTAGTTAGTCCTTGGGATTTGAAACTATGTTTTGGACCATGGCGTCTCGTCAGATGTGTTGATCCCTAGTTTTGAGTTCATGGTATTGAAATGTTATGGTTTTGGACCATGGTATTGAGGAAGGCTTAAGACTATAAAAGAGGAAGGAGATCATGTGGCAAAGGATCATCTGCATTATTATTGAATATCTAATAAAGTGCTAGATCTGGTATATTGGTAATTGGGTTGTGATGCAGATCTGGATCTGAATGAAGGAGGAACCTTAGTGCAAAAGAAGGATAAGATCTATTCATGGGTCATAATCTTTAAGCTTGAATGATAGTATCTTTATATGATTTTGATCTG